>VZRX01009347.1:0-38321 GCA_013398075.1 Notiomystis cincta | reverse complement strand
CGGCAGCCGCGCTCGGACATGGGCCTGCCCCGGGCCGGCGGGCGGAGGCAGCGAGTCCCCGGGGCGGTGAGTGCGCGGCCGGGGCGGCTCTGGGTCGGCGAGGAGCGAGGCCTGCGGGGTTGGGGGACTCCGGCGGTGGCGGAAGGGGGCGGGCGCCCTTGGAGGGATCCCCGGGCCCAGCCCCGCCGTGCCGGGGGAGCGGCCCTCGAGGGGCTGCGGAGGACGGGGGAGCCGGTCTGGGCCGCGCGTGGAGGATCGGGCCTGGCCCGGCGGGGAGCCGGCGGTGTGACCTTGGGTAGCCCGCAGTCCCCCAGCCTTAGCCCGGCCAGGGTGAGGAGCGAGCGGGGCCAGCGGAGCCGCCGCCGAGCCCGGGAGCGGCCGGAGGAAGATGGCAGGGAAGCGGCGCTTCCCAGAGTGCCGCACTCCTGCGGCCGGCGAGCTGCGGTGTCATGGAGATTGCCACAGCCCGGCCGGGCCGCCGCAGCGGCATTGACCGCCCGGTTAGAAACTTGAAGGAGTTTTCTGCCTCTGACACTTCCCCGGCTTCTTATCACCTCTGCTGTTTGCCTACGCCTTGCATATGTTCATTTATCTAAACAAGAAGTGGAGCTATTAGTGTTTTTACTTAGATACGATAACTTTCAAACTTCCTGCAGAAAATCCAGTGTATTTCTTTTTAAGGAACTTTATAGTGTCTTTCTTTCCTCTCGGTATCAGTGAAACTGTTGGATGGCTGCCTGTCAAGGGCTTTTCTCACTGTGTGGACAGAGTCATTGCGAGCCTTGGTGTGAAGGCTGGTGCAGGGTACGTGGCGTGAGAGGGACCCGTGATGTGTTACTGCCCTGGTGACTGGTGGCAACCAGAAGAATGGTGAAAGTTGGGGCACTCTCTGTCTGTGAGCATAATGAGCTTGCTCTAAGAAGCCCCAGTGGTTCTAATCATCCTATGCACATTAGGTTACAGGACCAAGGCCTGTAATATTAGCAGTACCAGAGCCTGGAACGGAGCTAGAGTTCTCACAGAACTAAATATGCTGATTGTGTAGTTTTAATCATCTTAAAATTTTCAGTCTCTAGTCCCTTACCGATATTCTTAACAAAACCAACTCTTGTGTATTAAGTGCAGACTGTAAAACTTAATTCTGAGAAAACTGAGTAACTTAATGATGACAAGAAATCCATTTCTCATTTTCTCGAGTGCCAGAGAGAAAAATAAGTGAACAATACTTTATTACATACCTGAATTGGTGATGCACCGTACTTATGTCAGTATTTCACAGTGTGTTAGTGTGTGCACTGCTTGCAGTGTGACTGCTTCTGTGCATTGTTCTTGCCGTAGTCATTCCACTTAAAGCTTACTCATATCCTCAGTAAAACTGGCATGATAATTAGATGTTGAAAAACCTGTTACCAACAGGTATGTTTCCCTGTCAAACTCCATTCTAAGTATGTCAAATGCCCATAAACATACAAGCATGACTTCACTTACGTTTTTGGGATATTGGCCTGGTTTTCAGCACTCATAGGTATGAAAAAGGAGCAAGAGGTAATACTTCAGCTGGGGGTAGAAAAGGTCCCAGGTTTTGAGTTTGATCCTAATTTTTAAGAAAAAAGGTGACAAACATGAAATAGGTTATTTCTTCTTCCTCATAGGTTTGACTAATAGTAGATTTAGCTATTACAACTTCTTCAGTCTCTTGTATTCTTGGTTTTATGATCCACTTTTCTTTTATGTTGACTAGTTCCAAATTGTGTTTGTGCAACTTATTTTGCTGGATTCCTCTACTGAGACCAGATCAGTTAGGAATCTGCAAAAAATTGTGTTCAAAATCAGATGGTAATATTTATCAATGAAGGAGGTGATTTGGATTCTGAAATCACAGTCTTCCCAAAGCTTGCTCAAAGATGAAGGAAATAAACCATGTTCATTTGAGTATGAGGAAAAATTAAGATAAAGCACATCTTAAAATTTAGTAGAAGCTTAAGAAGTTTTAAAGGTCCTTATGAACTAAGACTGAGCAGTCAACTGACAGTCAACAATGGTCAGTCTGTAGCAATTAAAATCCAGTTAGGGGATTTGTGATGCATAAATTGGAAAATATTAGTTACAGATCCAAAATTAAGATTCTGTATAGAAGAATGACTTAAAAACTGCAGCTGAAATATCATATCAGCTCATGACATATGCTGTGTGTATTTCAGTTAAGTATGTGGTTGAGAATTGGATTTTTTAAAAAATTTAGAAAATGTTATTCCTTATGCATTCTTACTCATTTTACTGCATCATATTGTATGAATTGTGGTGCTGTGGGAGGTCGAAGAGTAATGCCTCATTCATCATATACTGTGGTTAGAAGCTCATGTTTTAAAAAAAGATATAGAAATTTCTTTTAATCAGCAAATAAAAGTTCAGCCGTGAACTTGCATGGCGGTTTAAAGACCTGCAGTTATAACTTAATGACCATAGGAAAGTGTGGAAAGACAATTTTCATTTCAGGCCAAAGCTTAGAGTTGGCTTTTATTCACTAGTTCTGCATTTGTATAGATGATGTTCCAGAAGATCTGCCCTTTTCAAGGTGTGTCAGCAACACTTGAGAATTTACTGACATCATTAAATGGTTCATCTTCCACATAATCTTGGGCTTTTTTTGCTCATATGCACACAGCACTCTAATGCTATGTGCATATCTTATTCAGACTGCGTATTTAGTTACAATATTCTGTCAGAACACAACCAAATGCTGCCACTTAAGATTAAGAAAATACTGGTTACATAACAGAGCAAACATTGAAGATATATTTGGAAAGGACTTAAAGCTTCAAAGGAAAAGTCTATTTACAGTTCCATGGAGGAAAAAAAAGCCAGGTAGAGACATGCTCTGAAGGTAGAATGAGACAAGCAATACTAAAATCTTAATAAGAGTGAAGCCTTTCTTTATGAGGTTGCAAAAAAGTATGTCTTTCTTTTAGGCTAAAAGGTTTTTATATTGGAAAGGTCTTCTTGGGGCAGGGAGGTGTCTGTTTTGTTTCTACTGCATGCAGTTCTGATGAATTATCTGCCTTGTTTTCAGCACTTAAATATCTCCCTGAAAGTTAAAATTGAATGTATGACACATTATACAGAAAAGACAATGTTTTAAGAGGAGTGACGTATGAAATATATTTTAAATTTTATGTATTAAAGATAGTATTTGAGGTCTTTATTATTTACTTTATAGAACTATCTGGAAATGAGTCTCTTAAGAGGAGATTTTAAACAATTTTTTCAGTTTTAAAAAGCTGATACCTAGTTGGAAATTACCAAGTGCAGCATCTGTGTTCAAGCAAGCAGTAAGTTACTTAACTAGATATTGTTTAGCCTGACCTTGGCATACCAGACCTTAAAGCAAAGGTTTGTGTTAACTTAGTATCTTTCTTTGATAACCAGTCCCAGCAATAGTCGACATAGCAGTGCTCTGTGCAGCAATGCTTCAGGGAGTACAGCAGCTGTGAGCCTTGGGAAGGGATCCCATTCCCACCTTACCTTCTCCTTCTTGGCTGCACATGCCAGCTGCTGCCCTTGCACAAGCCTTTCTGCTTCTTCAGCAGGCTGAATTGGCTCAGAAAGAGGTTGGAGAAGTACCAGACCAGCATGAGAAAGAGGGAGGGAAATTGGGACTATTTTATGTGGTGGCAGTCAGCTACTGATCAATTTGGTCAGGTGAAACCTCCTTCTGAGATCACTGGCTGGTTTTTTTGGTCACACTTGTTATGCTGGTCATCACCTTGAGAGTGAAAGGGAATGCTCTACCTTCATCTTGTCAAAGGCCACGTGGCTTTTCTCTACTAGGAAATAACTTACTTGCTGATACCTTTTGAGTGTCTTTCTTCTAATGAGTCTCCCTTAATTCCTTCAGTATCGCTCACTTCTTAATGTCTCACCACTTGCTTGTGAGGGAGCTCAGTTCCTCCCCTGCCACCCCCAAGGCTAAAATAGCTTACTGTGTGCTAGATGTGAAGAGTTTTAGATAAGACTGTCTGCAGGAGACTTCATGGACTTCCCTATCTCAGATAACATGATGTAATAGTCCCTTGTGACCAAACTCTGCTTAACTGTTTCATGACTACCTGGAGAGCATTTTCAAATAAAAGAACAAAGTCAATGCACTAAGGAGCTGAAGACCTACAGAATGTCCAAGACACTACAGTTGACTTTAATGGTGGCAGCCTTCCTGTTCTCAGCTTACCTCTTAGCAAGACATTAGAAGTCATTTTTCCAAGAGGGTAGTGTGTGTTTGCAGAGTACAGAGGAGTCAGCTCATTTTTCATAGTATACTTGCTGGCATTTCAGTAGAATAAATTTGCTGGATGTGATGATTTTGAACATTCATGAGTCAGCATTTCTTCTTACTTTTTTATTCTTCTGTTAGCACCATATTGCTCCACATTCTTGATAAATTATCTGAAGTGATATCAAATAATTCTGTCACTTTGGGAGGATTAATTTTTACTGTTAATTGTTCAGACACTGTTTGCTAGCTCACATAAGGTGAGATAAATTAGATAATAAAGGCATAAGGTAACTATAACTACTGTATTAAAAGTAATTGGAATATAATTTGGCTCTTCCTACCCTTTTTTTCTTCTTCCAGAAAAATATTGATAGAGACTTCTAAGAAGCTGTAACATCCTAGAAGGGACATAAGTAACAATATTAACATGCCTGCTGTGGCATCTGTACCTAAGGAGCTTTACCTCTCTACTTCATTGAAAGATCTCAACAAGAAGACAGAAGTAAAACCTGAAAAGACAAGTACAAAAAGGTATATATGTTATAATTGATTTTAAATTATACTGAAAATATTAATGGTTCCAGAAGTAAATTTGTTGTGGATCTAAATTTCCTTCATTATTTCTGCTAGATATAAAATCTTCAACAGTCTTATGTGTGGATCTCAGCTGTCACATTGGATAGGCTTACTGCCTTCAGAAGGTCACTTGGCATACTGCCAAACCATGACTTGGACAGAGCACAATAGCCATGAAAATCTGCATACTTTGAGGAAAGGCTACATAACTGCAAATCTGTAAAAGTGTTAAAACCTTTAGCAAGTGTCTGAATGCTTTGCCTCTAGCATTTTTAGACAATCAGTGATTTAATTTTGTCTTACTATGAATTAGTTTTTCCTAGAAAAAAAAGTTACTCTTAGCAGGAAACAGTACCTTTTTCCATATCTCACTACAGTATTTAATTATGGAAAACATTAAATAAGGCTGGTACAAACTAGCAAAGATAAATATTATTTGCATTATTAAATATGATTGCAATCATATTTAATGAAAGCTTTATATTAGGATGGTAAAATCAAATGCCTAATATATGGGTGAAGTCTGTAAACACTTAAGATGGCATCTAGTAATGAAAAGGTGTTTGGGGACAAGTCAGCAATCATGTGCTTTACTCCTTTTCTCTGATTTCAGTTATGTGCAGAGTGCCCTTAAGATTTTCAAGGCAGCAGAGGAAAGCAGATTGGATGGAGATGAAGAAAAAGCTTACATCCTATATATGAAATATGTGGCTGTTTATAACCTTATTAGAAAGAGACCAGATTTTAAGCAGCAGCAGGTAAAAAAGCTTTCTGACTGATCTCTTCTGCATTGGTCAAAGTATGAGAAGTACAGAGAATTACACTAATGCACATTCAAAGGATCACACNCAGGTAAAAAAGCTTTCTGACTGATCTCTTCTGCATTGGTCAAAGTATGAGAAGTACAGAGAATTACACTAATGCACATTCAAAGGATCACACTGGTATTAAGTAAAGTGTCTCACGGTGCTATTTTTTCTTTCCTATTTTTTCACAAGTCTGGTGTTAATTTTTTTTTACAGTTTTAATGTATGAATTATATAACTTGTCAGATCTGCAAATACTTTTTCATGGGATGATATTCTATAATTTTTACCAGTCAGACTATTTTTGTGAAGTTGCCTTGCCTAGCCTTTATTTATTAGTGCTATAAAACAATTTTACTTACAGACTTATGTTTGAATGGAAAATATTTCGATTCAAACTAGTTGCTTTTGTTGGCATTAATATCATTATAATACCAATTCTCCATATATTGGTGACTCTTGACATGCATAGAAGTAGGCATTGTTAAACTGTGTATTCATGTGATGTGATGCTTGTCATTTTAGGATTATTTTCATTCAATTCTGGGACCTACAAATTTAAAAAAAGCTCTTGATGAAGCTGAAATACTGTCAGACAGCCTTAAACTCAGGTATGTAGTATAATTGATGGCTAAGACACTGTTCCTTGTACCTGGAGCCTGTACCTGTGCCAAGGGTAGGTTTTCATGCTATTTAGTAGTAAGCAATTGCACTTGAGTAGACCATAGGTACCTGAAATTCTTGAAAGCTTAAATTTATTCCCAGAAGTCTTTTACTATAGATGATTTTCATTGCCACACACTCCAATAACTTGTCATTTTATACACTGTCTGCTAATTCCTGGTAACCTCAGTTTGTTGACAGTGTCTCCTAATTTTGTTTATTGACCAATAAAGAGAGACCTCAAGGTCTGAAGTACATACACAGTAGAGAGATCAAGAGCAAATTTCTCCTCAGCCTTTTAATCACAGGGTCACTTGAACCCAAATATATTAATGAATGTTCCTGATAATCAGATATGTTAAAAAGTCCTTTTAGTCTGCATGTAGTTTACACTAAGAAACACCAGGTTTTGATTCTTTAGCCACACCTTTCCTCTGCCACTTGCAGCTATGGATGTGGAATGCACAGTTCTGCCACTGTGTAAATGAGCAGATGCTAATGGGCTTTTTGGTACCTGATTGACAGCCATTAAGTTACATCTTTGTGCCATAAGCCTCGAAATTGTGTTAGTAAGAAGTTGTAAGGTAGGGTCTATCTTTAGGTGATATTTAGCACAGTACTTCTTCCTTCCAGCCTTCTCTGCTTCTTGCATCCTTAGCAACTCTTTCTGACTCTTTTAACTGTGTGTCTCTCTCTCTGCAGCTGGGCACATTTCCCTTCACAAGTGTGATGTCCCACCCCACCCCTCCAAATATTCTTGTGAAAGCCTATTTTATGCCCTCCAAAGTGCTAAATGTATAAAATTAGTTTAGGTGAAGTGAGTGTAGTTACAGGTATGTGAAGAGGGACTTGGCAAAGATGTCTCATGATACTGTGTATGAAACAATCTTTAGGTTTTCTTTGTTTAGGTGAGTCTTAAAATTCAACAGAGCTACTAACTTACTCTAAGAGTGAACATTGATAGAATCAGAGAAACCCAAAACATAGAGACTTGTTTAAATAACTTAAGTCTTTTTTGAAAGGAACGGAGTTTTGAAGCTGGCATAGTAACTTTTAACTACTTTGGCAAAATGTGTAAATATTTACAGGTAATAGAAATGAAACATGACTCCTGTGTAACTACAGAAGCAGTTTCAAGGAAATTATTTGTATAATTTCTTCCTCAGGCAGTAGGCCAGCAAATAGTTTGAATGTTAATTGTTAACTGAAAGTGGAGCTGCTGGAACACCACTTGCATAGGGGCAGGAATACCTACATGAATGACCTACTATGTGCTTTAGAAGTATCAATGGGTAAATATTTCATATTGACCAAATTAAACTAAAATCTGAAGTATGCTTTAGGATCATTAACTCCAAGTGGGAACAAAATGCTTAGTTCTAACTTAAACTGCCTTTGCCAAATCAAGAAGCCTGTTTAAAAAATAAAATTACAGACTTGCCGCCTCCTCCCTCTTAGTGGGCAATTAGTGCAATAGACTTGGAGGTGGAATTTCATTGAATGATCTAGGTTACTAACACAGTACTTTTTGAACTGAAATACAGCTGTGTTGTCATTGTTACTTGAACCCTCATTACGCAACATCTGGTTAAAATGGGCATTACTAACACAGTTCTGTGTTCATGTTTCATTTCTTGGTTCAGTCATCCAAGTTGTTAGCTCAAATATTCTTTTTCTGTTTTATGATACTAGTAACCCTTAAACTTCTCAGCTGTAATAAATGTAAGAGAATACTGTTGAACAATGATGTGACTGTATAAACCTCCAGTGCGTGATCTGAAAACTGTAGTTTGGAGATCGCTGGCTGACAATACCCTGGTTGTCCTTCCAGTGGTGAAAGGCTGGGAGGGTAATTTTCAAATGTGAGGCTTTATGGAAAGGACAGCTGTATGCAAGACCTCAGTCCCCCAAAACTCCTGAGTGTACACGATTCTTGCATTGGCTTCCCTGTGAGGCCCAGTGTTTGAAACAAGCACCAGGCATACAGATGAGCACATCATGGATTATGGAGTCCACTTACATTCTGAAGGTGACTACTGTGTAAGTAGTTCTGATACAACTTCTCAGAAGAAGCAAATTTAGATAACTGAGCTAACTTACTCCTCACTGGCTCCATTGCAAAACAAAAATAAAATACCTGGGATGGCTGTTGTAATATATTAGAGTTTACCTGTAAGTCACCAGTACCTACCCTTTTCTGTGGAAAAATGAAAAACATTTAGAGACACCATAGCTAAGCATGACCTCAGGTTTAGAGGAAAAAAAAATAGCTTTACAATAGGTGGCTATGAAGTAGGACTCAAACCAGGATTTAACAATAAGAAAGCCAACCCAAAAGTGGGAGAAATAAGACCACATAGTTAGGAAGCAAAATGGAGTTTGTTGGAATACAAAAACTGACAATATTTTAACTTTTTAAAACTCTAAATACTTCTTATAAAATTTCTGCCTGAAGAGTTAATGATTTTGATATTAATAATCCAAGGTTAGCCAAAACCACAATATTGAAAAAAGGCACTTTTTTCCCCAATAGATATGAAGAAGCTGAAGTTCGGAAAAAGCTTGAAGAGAGGGACAGACAAGAACTGCAGAAAAAGCAAGAACCAAAAGATGATGGAAAGAGTTCAGCCAAAAACTCCTCAGAAGGTGCTGTGGATTCCAAAGGAAAAAGCCAAAGGGTAAGTGAAGATGTTTACAAACTTAATTCAGTGTAAATGTATAGTTTCAGTCTAGAATTTGGTCTCTACTAGTAGCTATTTCCAGTTCAGAATCAAGGTGGGGGTTTTTTGAATTCACTTACACTCTCTGTAACACTTCTTCGATATTTCTTTGAAATATGTGAAGTCCTACCAGCCTCCAAGTCTTGTGTAAGACAGACTGCGCTTTATGGTAAAGTCAAATTCTGTTTTATGCTAGAATTAGTGCAAGAATCACATGCAAGAAACCCAAGGTAATGGTGACAAACCGATGTTAAGGATAACATGTCTCCATTTTAGGAGAAGGTTGACTTTTTAGCAGTAGTGTGGAAACACTTTTCTACAAATACTTCAAGAATTTTTTCTGGTAGATTATGGTGTCCTAGGTTGTATTACCTTTTTAACTTTTCTGTCTAGGCAGGGCAGAACCTTGGTATCTTTTGAGTACATTTGTCAGCACATCTTCAGAAGCATCTCCCTTGTGCTGTGCTTCTTCCTGTGGCTTAACTGTCTGACCAGTTTCCTTTAGGCTGTGTTGGAGTCATTGTTTGTTGGCCACCTTAGTTCTGAGTGTTACTTATTAAGCTGTTTTTTTCCCTTATAACACAGATTAATGGTGACACGAAGCATTCACTGGAAAGAAAGGATCAGTCTGATAGCCTGAGTGGTAAGAGATGCAATGCTTACACAAATGTGAAAGAGGTTTCTGTATGGCTGCATCAATCACCTCACAGCTGCAGTTCTTCTCAGGACTTATTTCACAGTTAAAATATTTTGATGAAATTCTAGTATTCTGCATTTCAGTTATAACAAATTAGTAATTAATTAAGCTGTGTATTAAAGCCTTCATTACTTCTCAGAAAGCTCTAGTTAGTTTTTCAACTGTTCAGTAATTAAAATTGAACTAGTCCTGAAGTGGTCAGGTTAGAAAGCAAAATAGCTCTACAGCTGATTGGCAAGGCTGAAATATGACAGCTTACTCAGTTAAATATGAAATTTTTCCTTTCCCCTCACAACCTTCTGCCTTGGGTTCTTGTAATAACTATGTGAAAATGTTCTCTAGAGTTTTTAAGAGGAACATTTGCAGCATGTCATTCACAAATGCTTGCCTATATAGCTTGATTTAAATGAGACCACAATAAATTAAACTTGTTTATCACTGAAATATTCAGTAGTGTCGAATTTAACAGATCAGGGATTGATCACTACAGCAGTGGGAGGAAAAGGTCCATGCTGTTTATTCTGTAATGTCTCACCTCCATGACTTTGTGGGACTTCATAGTCCTGTTTCATCTGTTTGCAGTCTTGATTGCACCAGATACCACAGCCACTCATAGCTATCTTCATTTATAATGGAGCTTCTTACATGTAATTGCTTCTCTCTTTCAAGGAGCAGTCACACCTGAGAAACTGTTTGCAATGATGTCAGACAAAAATACTGAATTGCTTATACTGGATGCTCGAAAATTGAAGGATTACCAGGAATCCTGTATTCCAAAGTCCATCAGCGTCCCAGAAGAAGCTATCCGTCCTGGGTATGGCATGATGTTAAATGAGAGTGAAATGTTTAACTTTCTAAAAAATGACAGTTTTAAAGCTTTTACACCTAGTGTCAGAATCCCTGCTATGTACCAGTGGGTGAGATGTATCTGCACAGCTGTGTTCTAGTATGTACTGACTTCAAGATGATGCATATTTATTTTATCCAAGCACATAAACAACTATAGATTATATATTGTTGGAGAAAATGTTACTTGTACATGAATCTTTAAATGCATGTTAATACATTTCAGAGATACTGCTAATCTGATTGAAGCTAGACTCCCAGAGGATTCCAGAGATCCATGGAAGAGGAGAGGACAGTTCCATTATGTTATACTGCTAGACTGGTTTAGTTCTGCTGAAGACTTAAAGCTGGGAACAACTCTTCAGAGCCTGAAAGATGCACTTTTTAAGGTTGGCAAATTCCATCTTTTAATTCATTCATTCATTCATCTTAGTAAATAAGGCCTTGAAGCACCTGTATTTACAAAGTATATGGAGGCCTTAATGACACTTCAGTTGGTTGAGTTTTCAAAGCTTGCTTGTTTTGATAGCAGAAGTGTAATTTGACATTTCACACTGTACTCTAGTAGAGGACAGTGTCATTTACTAAACAGATAAAGAGCAGAAAGATTCAACTCACCTCCTCAATAACCAGCTCATCAACTTAGAGTTCTTTGCTGACAGTATTTGGGAAAGTACTTTTAGTCCTGTTTCCCAGGAACAGTCACCCTCTCTCCTGTATGGGCAACAGTAATTTCTTATCCCTGGAGACTGGCTGGCCACCTGCTCAGGCAGGCCAGAGAAGGGCAGCTGATTTGCACTTCTGTCAGCCAGGTACTTCCTACAATGGAGGGACTTCAATGAAGGAGCCTCCAGAAATATTTTGAGCACTTTTTGAAACTTTTCTGCATTATTGAATATAAATCTTAGGTAAACATTGATTTGAGTTTCTTCAGTGCAGGAAGCTTAGACTCCACAGTGAGCAAACCTCCAACATTTTCGAGCCAAACTCTCGCAATGTCTCTGTTGTCTCTCCTCTCTATAGAGGTGGCTCTTGTAAAAGACTGCAAATCTGTTACCTTGACATTCAGGACTGGGGTTCAGAGATAGTTCAGGCAGTTCTCCCTCTTTATTGCTTTACAGACTATTCTCTAAACCCTCTGTCTTGTTGATGTACTAATACTGAGGACATCAGGAGGAGGGCAGTCTGAAGTCTGAACTCTCAAGGGGTTTCAGAAAGTTAATGTTATGCTCTCTAAATCACTAATCCTTCAGCAAACATACCAGATAAGAAACTGAAGCAAATATTATAATAAAAATACTTTTCTGCATGGAGGATTGTTATGTGAAGTAGCAGTAAGTGGTTCTTTCTGTACTGGAAATAGTTGTACCCTGTTGTAGGCAGAGCCAGGAACCCAGCTGTGCTGGCATTCTCCAGACACAGAGAGGATCCCTATTTTTGCAACCTCTTTAATTCTTGTTTAAAAATCTCAAAAACAATCTCTCAGTTTAACAACTAAGCACTGAAATTTCAACAACACTGTTAAACTGTAAAAGTTTCCTTTCTATTTTTAAATCAATTAACTTTAAACTTTTTTTCCATACAGTGGGAAAGCAAAACCGTACTGCAGAATGAGCCTTTAATTTTAGAGGGAGGTTATGAAAACTGGCTCCTTTGTTTTCCCCAGTATACAACAAATGCTAGAGTAACTCCACCCCAGCATGGCAGGACTGAAGCAGTGACTGTTTCTTGTAAGTATAAAAGATGACACCCCACCAAGCATTTGTAGTTACTGAATGAGTCTTCAATTCATTCAGATTTTTTAGGAAAGTCTTATTCTGGCTAAAAAATAAGTTTTGGCTTGGAGTGGAAGGATTATTCTGCTTTTGTGGTTTTATTTTGAGAGTTCTCTTATGGTTCCCTCCTGTCCTCCTCCTGCAGTGGATTTTACATATCCATCTCTGGAAGAGCCAGCTCCTGTGGTACCTGTTGCTGCTGTAAAGCCATGTCCAACAGAAACGACTGAAAATGAGGAAATGGGAGATAATTTGGAAGAGAGACTAAAATCACTTAACAGACCAAACATACAGGATGCTGCTGTTCGAAAATCTGACAGTTCATTTGTAGTTAATCCAGTGGCAGTTACAAGAAGTATCCCTGAGGTAAGCTTTTCCACCTGTTCCTCTTTTCCAGTTAGTAGACGGTTAATGTGTTAGAGACCCACCACGCCCAGAACTCTAAAATGCACAAGCAAACACACTCAATACCTTTGTTTAAGCCTTGTACACAAGTATATTGGTACAGAGACTCTTGGTGGTCTGCAAAGCTGTGGTAACTGATCTACAGAATTCTGGGAAACTAAATACACTTAACAGTATAGCAGAACTTTTCATAAATGTTTTTACATGGGCACATGAGAAATTCAAGGTCAGCAATTGATTGCTAATTCAGAAAGTTTATAAGCAAACTTTATAATTCAAGCACATAGTATGAAATACAGGGACAACTATTAAGCCATAGCCATTAACTTGGCTGTTCCAGAGGTCTGATTTACAGCCACTCTATCTTCCTTCAAATAATAAAACATTTAGGTGTTTTGTCACTCTTGGCCCAGTAGTGAAAGTATAGGAATTTGTTGCTTCCTTTCATGTGAATAAAAGTTCATGAAAACACCTCTGTAGAGTTCTTACACTAAAATAATATTTTCCTTAGGAGATAAGGCTAAAAGCTCTTCACTTTCAACCTTATAGATACAGCCTTTAATATAGATTTCATTCAGGAGAAGCTAAACTGTAAAACTTAAAGACCTTACTTGTGTTTGTCCCCGAACCAGATGAGCTTTTATTTCTTCAGAGCATTTGTTCCAGCATGAAAAACTACCTACTGTCCTCAGCTGACCATAAGCCATTCTTAAATACCCCTTCCCATCAAGCAGATCTGCCTTAAACATGTGCTTTGTCACGTGATTGAGAGAGCCAAGCCCAAATTAGGCTGCCTGATTGCCCTAAAATGTTCACCTTTGAAAGCTCAGAAATAGAGGCTTGTGGTAATCAGTGCATAATGCTGTCCTTATGGTTCTCTAGGGCTTTTTTATTAGTTCATATCTGGAATGAATACCTAATTGTACTAACAAGCAATCTGAATGAAGAGATTTAATGAAACTGAAAGATCACTCTCTCTAGCAGAAGTCAACTTGATACCATCTTTATTCTCTTGTAAGTCTGGCTTAGCTAGGAGAGCAGTAACAGCTGTAGTGAGTCGTTCTACACTCTGTGTTCTGCACCTGTCTTACAGGTGGATCGTACTAAAAAGCCTTCACTAAAAATCCTGGATGATAACAGAGCAAAACCTGCAAGTACAGTCAGTAACAGCCAGTCTGGTGAGAATGGAAGAACAGTTCCAGACCGCTCCACAAAGCCCCTGCGTGATGCAAGGGGCGCTCTGACAGAAGAGGAGAAAAGTCGGGTCCATGCGGAAACCGCTGCTTTGTTAGAGAAAAACAGGCGGGAAAAGGAACTGCGCGAGAGGCAACAACAGGAACAGAAAGAGAGGCTCAAGAGAGAAAAAGAAGAACAAGAACGAAAAGAACAAGAACAAAAAGCAAGAGAAGAACAGAAGGAAAAGGAACACAAAGAAAAGCTGCAGCAATCCAAAGAGGACAGAGAGCAGAGGGAGAGGGATGAACAAATAAAACGAGAACAGGAGGAAAAGGAACAAGAAAGAGCATACAGAGAAGCAGTAGAAGCAAAAAAGCAAAATAAAAATGAACCAGAAAACATTGGTGCAAAAAGGATTGAGATTGACAGAATATCCATGGAAGAAAGAGAAAAGGGAACTCGAACACCAGAAACACAGAAACGGGCACTGGGTGATGCATCTCAAACCTTTGTAACTGTTCCAGGCAAGGTTAGTGAAAATCATCATCAAATGTGAAGGAGTTAGGCACTTAAATCATCCTGAATAGTCTGGTTTTGATCTAGAAATTTGAAATATGTATTTGTATGTTTATTTTGACCACTTTTTACATAAAAGTAGAGGAGAGAGTTAAAACCAAGACACAAATAGATTTTTTTTTTCCAGGACAAACCTGTTTCTTTCTTGTAGGTGGGCAGCATGAAATCCCCACAGGATAATAAAACTTCCCACTCACATGTGCTAGAAGGTGCTAGAAGGGATCATGGTTCATAGACTGCAACCCTCTGTTTCAAAAATAGAAGCCTGTTGGTATTTTCTCTCTTGTACCAGCTTGGTACTGTATGTAATGTTAGGGACACAGTGGTGTCATAAGGAACCCTTTAGTGCCCCCAGCTGTAGAAACGATGACAGAACACCATTTTGTTGCCTGGCACAAGCAGCAAAGTAACACCCTCATCTAGGATTTTTGCAGAAAACAGTCCAGTTCCAAATCTTGGGGGGGAAGGGAGAAGTGTCACAGTTCTTTCTTTCCTCATTCTTAAAAAAAAATTGCAAAATTTCTCAAAGTACAAATCATCTGATCATAAAAGGAGCCACTTGTGACGCTAACAATGGAACAGATGTCTTTAAAACCACTTCTCAGGAACATGCATTAGGATATTTTTCTCTGCTTTTGCATTTGCAGTTGTGAGTTGATCAAATTCTGATGCTTGTTTAATACAAAGGCACAAGAAAGCCAAAATAAATCTTCTTCTGCAAACACAGCACACTCATTCATTAGCTTTTGACTGACAGAGCAACTTCACATAATCCCAAAATGATGGCCTATGATCAGCCAAATTCATGTTGGCTTCACAGTGTGCTTTTTCCATGGAGAGGTTTGACCAGTGAGGAGTAAAAGAGGAAAAAAGCCTGAAATTTAACAACAAATTGTAAACCCCACAACTTTTACGGTGGAAAGTAGTATAGGTGGAACTTCTGCACTTTATTTCTCTGAGCTGTTGAAACTACAGAACAAACTGTAATACAACATTCAGTTTCAAAAACTATTCCAGTGAATTGCCTATAGTATATAAAAAGAAAAAAAATTACCTGCTTTAACTACTTTGTTGTGGTACATTCATTTAACCAAAAAAGAAAGTATAACTCTGCTTTATCAGCATTCTTTACTGGCATGCCAGATGAAAATTGAAGTCTTCTCTCAAAATCTTTTGCAGCAAACGGGGGTTAAAGGACAACCAGACAGTGGAGCACAAAAGCCAGGACCCCTTAGAGAGGATTCTGAACAAGATACTGAAAGACTTAAAGTAAATACAAATGTATTGTATGTAGCCAAAATAATCAAGAGCAGGTGCTTTATGATTATCATATGATGTTAAATTTATTTTCAGTTTTTAAAGTCATCATCTTAAGAAAACACTATGCCATAGTGTTCATTTGCTTTTTTTCATTTATCATATTCATATGAAAAAATACTTGAAACATTCATTAGAAGTCTTGATGTATCACTGGTGGCATTAACAAGCATTCTCCATGCATTCATCATCTCATGCATACACCTTCAAGTGCTGCTTTGAGAGGGGAAAAACGCTCAGCCTTATGTGTTTAACAAGAAGCACATACTCCTACTATTTCCTGATTCTTCAGGGGAAAAAATTGAGTTTTGAGACTTTCATGAGACTGAATGGTTGGTTTGGTTTTTGTTTGTTTTCTGGAATGTGTCAACAAATGGGTTTTGCTTTGACTGAGCAATAGAAAATACTAAATTACTATTACAATGCATTGTATTTCTATCTATAACCAAGGATTTATTGTACTGGTTGCACTGAATCATGTAACTCCATAGAGAAGTCACAGACAGCTTGTTACTCTGTATAGGTTACTGTACATACCTTCCTTTTCTCTTTGTTTATTAGTCCCAGCGGGAGCCATTAATGAGAGCACGAAGTGAGGAAATGGGAAGGATAGTCCCAGGGCTGCCTGCAGGTTGGGTAAAGGTAACTCCTCTTGTGATATAAAAATCAAATTGTCTTGTGTAGCTTTGTCCTGCTTTTCAGTTGTGTCTTGTTTCTAAGTTAGATCTTGTTTCGTTATTTTTTTACTCCTCTTTAACTTTTGCACAGTTACTTTCTGAATTTTAATATTACTTGTAATGAAACTAGGACAGTTCATCTGCTGTTCCTGGTATTTGCTGTCTAAAAGGCATTTCAGTGGAAGTGCTCCCTTCTACTAAATTTCATCTATTAAATGCTGAAGCCAGTCATGACTGTTAACATCCAATGTCTGAAAAACTCATGTGCTGTTCTTACAGTAATTTATAAATAGGTAAGTTATTGATGGATTTTCACTTGGATTTGAAACTATTTTGGTTTTTTTCTCCCAAGTTCCTGGATGATATCACTGGAACCTATCGTTACTATCACTCGCCAACAAATACTGTTCAGATGTACCCACCAGAAATGGCTCCTTCATCCACTCCTCCCTCGACCCCTCCAACTCGGAAAGCCAAGCCAAAGGTGGCTGTGGAACGGGAGAGAGAACACTCCAAGCTGAAGCGCTCCTACTCATCCCCAGATATAACCCAGGCCATTCAGGAGGAAGACAAGAAAAGAGTTCCTGTGACTCCTGCAGTCAATCGTGACAATAAGTATGTGTGATAAGTTAGATCACAGCTCAGGCACTGTGACAGTACAGAGGACTTTTTGTGTTTAACCAACTGAAATTCATTCATCTTTTCTGAGTAGGTTTGAAAAGATACAAGAGTAACAGACTGAAATTTCATTGCTAAAAGTTCAATGTATAAGGCAGTTGTCTTTGAGAAAGCAATATAATAGTTAAATATTAGCAGGAATTTCAGAGGTCACAGTCTATTAATTGGATGACAGTTGCTTTTTAAGTTCTGTTATTTGTATTAACATACTAAAAGACAGACTATCTTCTGACAGTTTGTGAAATGCAAGTTTTCAGATTTTAAACAGCTAATTCTTCATTTGTGAATTAAAGAAATAAAGCCAAAAAAAGCCCATAAATCTCACAACTGATAGTTCCTAAAACTCATCTCAGTATAGGCCAGTGTATGTGAATTTCTCACTGTTTCGTTGGCTGGTTTTGAATACCCTAAATGATGGTATTTGGTGTCAGGATGGTCCAATCCCTGGGGGTGGTGGGGCGAGGTGGGGCGTCTGTTGATTTATGTGCACAACCTTACCAAGTCTGAGACTCCTAAAAAATAATTTCTTGCTTATAGACCTGCCTGTTACACCAAAGCAGAAATTTCCAGACTCTCTGCATCGCAGATTCGGAATCTTAATCCTGTGTTTGGGGGATCGGGACCAGCTCTGACAGGACTTCGTAATCTAGGGAACACTTGCTACATGAATTCCATATTACAGTGTCTGTGCAATGCACCTCACCTGGCTGAGTATTTCAACAGAAACCTCTATCAGGCTGATATTAACAGGTAACAACCTCTCATCTGCCTTTATACTTGCCAATTCAAGAAGATCACTTAGTGGGGCTGTTTGTTTTTTTAAGTAGGAGACAAATGGTAACTTTTAGGTGTCTTGACATTTTCAAAATGCATGTATGTAACTAAATATGTTTTATTGGATGGTGATAATTAAATTGTGTCACCACACTCACAAATACATGTGTACTAGAGTCTCCTAAAACCAAATTGAATATTTAAATAGTTTACAAAACATGCTGAAAACAGCTGCACCTTCCATCTGGAATATGGAACTAAATTACAGTGCTGACATAGATAAAAATTTACCTCAAACAGCCAGTTTTCCTTGGTCTAAAGAAATTACTTTAAAATTGGAAACATGTCATGAATAAAAACATTAATATTAAAACCCAGTTAATTTGAATGGCTCAGATTTTTTTTTGTCCCTTATTTATAGGTCAAATTTCCTGGGCCATAAAGGTGAAGTGGCTGAAGAGTTTGGTGTAATAATGAAAGCTTTATGGGCAGGACAGTATAAATATATCAGTCCGAAAGACTTCAAAATTACAATTGGGAAGATTAATGACCAATTTGCAGGATATAGCCAACAGGACTCCCAAGAACTGCTTCTCTTTCTAATGGATGGCTTGCATGAAGACCTAAATAAAGTAAGCAATATACTTAAAACAAATTATATATCTGTCAGATGATCCAGAAAAATAAATTTTTAACATACCTTCTTTACTTCATAAGAAGATTATGTTACTGCAACCTTGTATAAAAAGAAATACGAGTATTCAGAATTAAAATAGGAATTTAGTATGAAACAGTGTAAGGTGCTGGAGAGAGTCACAGAATAAGCTTCACTGGATAAGAACAGGATGGCTACACTGACATGTTTAAATATTCTTGAAATTTTCAATCACATGCTTGCCTATAGATGAGACTTCTTACTTATATATATATATGTTAATGTATTGTTCTGGTATTTAAACTTCTGCTATCCAGGCTGACAACAGGAAAAGATACAAGGAAGAAAATAACGATCACCTTGATGACTCAAGTGCAGCAGAAATAGCCTGGCACAAACACAAACAGCTCAACGAGTCCATTATTGTGGCACTGTTCCAAGGCCAGTTCAAATCCACTGTGCAGTGTCTGACGTGTCACAAGAGGTCCCGAACCTTCGAGGCTTTCATGTATCTGTCCTTACCACTCGCATCCTCCAGCAAATGCACTCTGCAGGTATGGGGAGCTGGAGAGAAACAGCTCCTGGAGAGAAAACACTCCTCTGGCACTTGATTGTGATGCTGCTTCTGCTCCCCTCTGCTTGAAGGGGTTGGTCAGTGTTCTGCTTAATTTGACCTGAAACATGAACAGATCTGAATCTGTATTATTTTTTAAGTCTTCTAAAGTTTAAAGAAATAAGTCATCCCTTAAAAGTTTTAAATTAGCAGCAGGATGAAAACACTGAAGCTGCAATAGCAGCATGTATATTTGCTTTGGTAGGTCACAGTGCAGGCATTCTGTGGTTTTAAACAAAATACTGTCTGTATACTGTGAAGGATGCTAGTTAATATCTGCAGTAAAATTTGCTTCCACACATAGATTTAAGTCATTTTTCCTCATTATTTTTGAAATGTAGGATGCAGATAATCGATGCAAGTTAACAACCAAACACAAAACAAACATTTTTGCTATACTTCTATAAATGCCTGCCAGTCACAATCTCTGTATTTTGGTTTAGGAATGCCTTAGATTGTTCTCCAAAGAAGAAAAGCTCACTGATAACAATAGATTTTACTGTAGCCATTGCAAAACTCGAAGGGACTCTTCAAAAAAAATAGAAATTTGGAAATTACCACCTGTTCTTCTTGTGCACTTGAAACGGTAAGGAAACGGTGATTGGTGAATATGAATTAGGATGAAATGACCAGGCTTTGGTGGAAGTGGATTTTTCCAGGGCAGTAGCTGAGTATTTTTACTTACAGAAGGTCACAGATAAATTACCATTTGCAATGTTGCGAGAATTTCATTTTCATCTGATGCTGCTTTTATAAGGCTGTAATTCCCAAGGCACTTTTACAAGTGACCTCTTGTTATTTGTGCTAAGAAACACATGGGCAAGTATTAACAAAACTGGGGGCTTTAGTTGAGATCACATCCTGGTTAAAAACAGGGGAAACAAACATGCTTAATACTCTTGAATAGCTTGTGAACAACCTGTAACTTTTAATGATGCTTTTTAATTCTCTAGATTTTCCTATGATGGAAGATGGAAACAAAAGCTTCAAACTTCAGTAGATTTTCCACTGGAAACTCTTGACCTCTCACAGTATGTTATTGGTCCAAAGACTTCCTTGAAGAGATACAATCTGTTCTCAGTATCGGTGAGTAACCGCATCACATTTTGAAATCCAGCTGCACTTTATGCCAGGACCCAGGGTAGCCTGTGTGATTCAGCCAGGTTCCCAGGCTGCATTGTAGTTGCAGACTAAGTTCTGTTCTAAAAAGAACAATACGGATTTAGTAAAAATTTCGTGTTCTAGATTATTTCCTTAAGCAGGGAAGAAATGGCAGCTTTTAAGGCCACTAATTCTTGCCTTACATTCACAGAATCATT
Organism: Notiomystis cincta; assembly: GCA_013398075.1. Taxonomy (NCBI): domain Eukaryota; kingdom Metazoa; phylum Chordata; class Aves; order Passeriformes; family Notiomystidae; genus Notiomystis; species Notiomystis cincta. The sequence continues at coordinate 17,778 of VZRX01009347.1, read as the reverse complement.
ACGGTGGGCTGGACGGGGGGCACTACACAGCCTACTGCAAAAATGCTTCAAAACAGCGCTGGTTTAAGTTTGATGACCATGAAGTGTCTGAGATCTCAGCATCCTCCGTGAAGTCCTCAGCTGCTTACATTCTCTTTTATACTTCCTATGAACAGCGCGCAGTGGATATGGCCACGTAAAGGAATGTGGGTTATGGAAACTGGATTTCTTTCTTCAAGAGCAAAGTAGGCCTGGGAATGCATATAAAGTTGCAGAAAAAGCAGACATAGTGACTTGGAGGTGTGGGAGGGCTGCAGCAGGCTGGCTGCCAGCAGGGCTCGCTCGGGCCCGTAGCAGTGCTTAACAATCAGACTGATGGGTAACGCTTGTGGTCATACTGCCATCTGTGAAACCATTTACAAGCATACTTGCATTACTGTTTATTTAAAAAAGAACTATATTTTTAGTCTGCTCCAAAATTAAATTCTAGCTTAGTCATCTGAAATCTATTAACAGGTAGTTTAAAATGTCTTAAAATCCCAAGGCATATCTTGGTTTATTTTTTTCTTTCACTGTTAATGGCCTTTTCACATTTCTAACCTTAAGCTTGATTCTACTGTGAATACTCTAGAACGATGTAAACAGTTAGGAATGTAAGTGTACATATTGATTGCATACTTGCACATCAGAATTATGTATATAATAAAATGTTGTCCTTTTTGTGAGAATCTCTAAAACTCAGAGGATTGCGTTTATTTGCCAGCTCTAAGTAATTGCAACACTACTTAATAAAAAAGCAGAGCTGTATTTTTTGTTAGCTTTTGTCAATATTTGTGCACTTCAGAGTTATTCTAAACAAACAAGATTTTCCTTTTTAATTTTTTAATATAAATTTTCATGTACACATGCATTAAAAACCTTAATGAAGAACTTATTTAAAAATATATCCTGTTAAATGTATGTTTGGTTTTGGTTTTTCATTCTCAGCTTGTTACGTAATGATTAGGATTGTAGATAATAACAGTCTGAATCATATTCACAGTTTAAAGGTTCTCCAGATAAAGAAAAATACTGTTTTGCATAGAGCTGATTAGTTTAAAAACTTCTTTCAGTTGCATCTTACGTATTTCCCTGCTCTGGATTGGGGTTAGTTTTCCCTTTCTGATTAAGTTGGCATTCGGAAGTCTTACATCTTACATTCTGAGCTTTTACGTGTCGGTGTCTGTCTTGCTGATGGAATTAAGACCAATATTGATTGTTTTCCAGAAGCTTACAAGCTGCAAACAAGTTTGAAGTGCTAGAAGAACAAAAATGACATCAGTACAACAATGCCTTTTTGTTTCTTATATATTAATGGTCACTCCATCCTCTGCTCTCTTCTGAAACACGCGGTCTGGTCTGGTTGTGTGCTTTCACTTGGGTATCCTTCTGTTAGTTCCTGAAAGGCAGCTTAGAACAACCTTCTATACTTAACCAGCAGAAAAACAAGAATTTCCAGGTAAGTGCATCTGTGTGCTCAACATCTGTGTTCTTTTGAGGGGTGCAAGAGTGTTGTCATGGAAAACACCTTCGGCCCTTGTGCACAAGGAGCGGACACACGTTCCTTCATGGCTTAGAGGCTGCAACTGTCCTTTCTAGGAATCACTTCCTGAAAGACCACAACAGCTGATGAGTAGTGCACATGCTCTAGTTTATTGATGAAACAGGAGTTGTCTAATGCTGCTGGTGAATTCTAGTTGCTGCCCTACTCAGTGTTTTCAAGGACTAACAGGGTCTCAGTAGCCTTGGGAGGTGTAGAAGAGGAGGTAAGCTGTGTCAGCCTGCACTTCAGAGTCTGAGATCTTGGTGACCTGTGCATCATCAAAGCTGTACCAGTGTTTGGTGACTGAGTGCTTGCAGAAGGCCGTGTAGTGGCCGTAATCCAGATCTCCAGCATGGTTCTGTAACAAGCAACACAGTCTGTTAAAAACAGAGTCCTGTTCTGTCTCCTTACAGGAAAAGCTAGGAACTGGCAATTGTTTTATGTATGCACTTGGAAAAGGTGGCTTTCTAGCCCCTTTTGGCCTACAGCAGGGAATGTTAATTAAAATAAATTCTTTCAAACAGAGTAATGATGATGATTATGCTTATTTATTTTGCAATTACATTTGCAACTCAGCTATTAGCCCTGATGCAGGTCACTGTAAGAGGGTCCCATTTGCTGTGAGCCATGTCCTTATTTAAAAACAGGATTCATGCAGGATCAGCCTGCAAGTTTATGCTGAGGAGGCATTATGTGCCAGGAGTGCATTCTTTTAAAATTGGGATGTTGGGGAAGAAGGAGAAATGACATCTCTGTCCTTTAGTTACATACTGTTACTGGATTAGGTCCATGGCAGAGAAGTAAGAGTACAACAAAACATCCATTAAAATATAAATCAATATCCGTGAAGTCCAAACCAACACAGACTTCATCTGTTCCATGAGGCAGAGCATTTCCAGTAAAAGCAGGAAAGGCAAACCTTACCACTACAGCACACAAGCTGTATTCTGTATTTTTATCAGATGATGTGGAGAGGTAGGGAGAGAGATCCAGATTGCTGAATGGGTAGCAGACAGTGGTTGAAAGTTTCCTTCTGTGCTTGTCCTGCCAGGCAAACCTGAAACGAAATTTTGAACTATTTTAAATGACCATAAACTTCTGTTTGCATTGTGGTTGTTTAACTGACTTTTCTAGGAGGAGGGAAAACCAACAACTGACTACTCAGCATTTTAAAGAAAGATCTCTAATAATGTTGTCTATTGCAGTAAACTGACAGAAAATGCACTAAACCCACATGAGATGTCCAGCAAGAAAAGCAAAGCTCTTCCTGATCCTTCAGTGAAAGCCTGAAGTCAGATCTTTGCATCACTCTCTCTGTGTCCTAAACATTTTGGACTGGACTGCAGTGGCATTGTCAGCTCTTCTCTCATGCCAAGACTCCATTCCTCTTCCCTCTGTAACTTTGAGTACATCACTGAACTTTTAAACATTTACGATGTGGCCAAGAGCTGCAGCTGGGGACCACATGTCCTTTGAGAATGTTGAGAAAAGCAGATGCTGCATGGAAAAGTAAATGAGAACTTCAGATAACAGAGTTCTGGGAAGCCAAATCATCCCAGAGTAGTTTTCTTTATAGGTGGAAAGTTGTTAAGAAAAAAATTCTTTAGAATAAATTCAGCATCTGGCTATGTGTGGCTAGTGAAGTGTGCTAACCCAGGTGCTCCTTTGCTGATGCACCACTCTGTTTAGGCCTGATTTAGTAAAGGGATAAACAAAACCAGAGTGTCTCAGCTGCAGTAATGGCAAGCAAAACAGCATGTCAGTCCTGCTCTTGGAATCCAAGCCACAAGCTCTCTGACTTGCCACAGGAACTGATTCACAGAGATCATACAGGGACTGAAGGAGCCACTGCACTGGGCTGGAGTCAGTCACTGCTTGGTGGAGTTTTTCTTCCCTCTGCTGAGCAGATCCCAAGTACAGGGAGAAATTTGGTGGGCTGCAGTTCACAGTAAGGCAGAGCACCATGCACGAGAATTCAGGAATGCCACTTGCATGTTTAGCAGCTGTATTTCTGTAAGTACCCATTTAGCTTTCAGGTATCAAAAGTACTAAACCCAGTTATTTGCAATGATTTGTTTCCTTGCAGGCAAACACAAGTGACTGTCCTTCATGTCTTACATTACCCGGGAACTGGCTCTGTCCTACTCCACTTAGACTGTACCTCTTTAGATGAAAAATAATGATTGGTGGTGCCTTGGTTATGGAGGCCTTTACTGTTGCATCTTGGTTGCCTCCACACCAGTAGCAGTGGATTTGGTTGTTACGAGTCAGTGTGTCTGGCTGAAAAAAGCATTCCAGGCAGTCCTGTCAAGGGGGAAAAAAACCAAAAGTCACTTGATCAAGCAGATCTGCCTCCACTCTTGAAGGTGCTAAGCAAAGTAAGAGATGAATTTGCTGTAGGGAGAGCTCTCTTCAGAGCTCTCCTCCTAACTGAAATGGGATGCAGCAAGGCTGACATTACAAATTTGCAAGACAAAGCAGCCAACATTGGCTTCCTTTCTCTCCCCAAGGGGAAAAGTACTTGGATGAGTGGAAGTAACCCCTCATGGCTGCTATTGAATGATCTTAATATCTCTCATCCCCTGGCAACCCATGAGCATTGGTCCTGTAACCTTACCAGCCTCCATGGTTCCGAGACCAGTAAAGAAACCCCACTTCCCTGAGGGCCAGATCCAAGACTCTCCCTTAGTGCCCAGGAGACCAAAGTAACTAACTCCCTGCATCTTTCCAATAACACCCATTAGTCTAAGCCACTACTCCCACGTGGAGCAGAACCCAGCAGGAATATGTTGGCTGTTGTACCTGCAGAGAGCACACTCTGGAGGAAGGGATGGGCAGGGAGAGGACGATGAAGCTCTCGGGTTTGTTAGTGATGGCTTCGCATTTCAGACACCTGATACCATAACTGAGCTGTCCCTCAAATAAGTTTGTTATAATAGATGTGCCACTGCTACTCCTTGTGCTTGCTCCTGCACTAGGGCTGTGTCTTCCTTGGCTTGGCTATACAGAAGAAAAAAATTACCAAAATGTAGATGAGCAACTGTTTGAGAGGTGCCTTCGCTGTGTTATAATAGGTGCTGCCCTCTGCCTGTGTATATCAGTAGTTAGTCTTGCCACAGAACTTGGCTCTAAAATGCCGTTACTTTACTTGATGTTTCATACATGGAGAGTAAGATTGATTCCTTTTCTGAGACAAAAGTAATAAAAAATACAACAATTCAGACATTTGACAGCATTAATTGCTTGAAAAGCTCTTTGTCAGTGGCTCTGGAGGGGAGAAAGACATGGGGGCGTGGCCAACAAGTTTTCAGGCAGATGAGAAAGTGGAAGAACATTAAGTGTGGAAGGAGCAAGGAGAGGGAGAGGTTAGGACAGTGAAGCTACACACAGCATTGTCATTTAGATTGGGGCTGCAATTTGAGGGGGCATTAGACAAGAAGCAAATTAATAATTGTGTGTACATGGGTATGAAACAAAGGTAGAAAAGGACAGTTATTAGTGGCCCCATCACAGAGTTCAGAAACAATTATTACGTGGAATGCCAAGCCATGAAATGCAGAGGAAACAGCTGCAGTTCCCAAAACACCACAGCTGGGCTCTTACCTCCTTGAAAGCCTCATGGAGGTCGTCCAGCACACAGATGAGGAACTCCTGTGCATCATGCTGGGTCCTCCTGCTGAAAGCTGGGTGCCGCTTCCCAAAGACAGAATGAAAAGCCTCAGGGGAAACGTAGTCAAACTCTCCAAGCCACATATCAGACACCAAACAGCCAAAGGCAGTCGCAGACTCGCCAACCTCCCTTGGAATAAAGGGAGAGTTTCAGGTGAAAAAATTGTGTCTGCCTTCAAACGGGAGAACAATTCAGAAACTTAGAAAACAGATGCAGTTACAGTACAGCCCTGACAGCTGTCTCTTGGCTGGAGGGACTCAGCAGATCCCAGAAAGTGGCAGGAATCATCATCGAGACAGCAGAAAAGGGTATTACCATCAAAATGGCAAAGAAAGTATGGTGAAGGACCCAGCAAGGAAAAAGCTGGGTGCTCAGAGGAGAAGGAAACCAGCTGGGGGCCTGGGAGGAGCTGGCAGGTGCCTTGGACATTCCCATGGCAACACATATCCTTGGGAAGGAAAGCAGTGCCAAGCAGAAAGCCCAGTGCTGCGAACAAACCAACTCACTCGTGCAGGACTGTGTTCCACCTTCCCGACAGGAAATGCTGCACGAGCGGGGTCAGGCTGCAGAGGCACTGCAGCACCGCGTTCATGTAGCACGTGTTCTCCAGGTTCTGCAGCCCCGTGAGCCCCGGGTTCTGGCTGCTCATGTCCTCCAGCTGTTCCCTGGGGGAATACTTCCACTTCCATGCCATCCTTCCACCTACTTTGAGAAAAATCTACACCAGTGGAAGTCTAAAATGCTACAGCTTCTTCTTTAAAAATCACATTCGCATTTATTTTCACCAGCTTTAGGGCGGTGAAGACTCTTCATCTTCCACACTAAGCTCTTTCTAATATGGCGAGATACATCATTAAGAGGTATTATTTAAGCACATGAGGTTTTAGTTATTTCTAAAATTCCTTTCAGTCTTTTACTCCATACACACTTAAAAACTCCAATCACCTGTGAACAGCCATCTTAAGCATTTTGCCCTAGAGAGTGCATATTTAATTAGATTTCATTTCCTCAGGGGTATAGCACTTACCTGTTTTCTAAAACCAAAAATTGCAGTCCAGATGCTACTATAAACAGGTTGTTCTTTAGATTTTTGCTATAAAATGTTACTTAATTCATGTTAAGAAAATTTTAGTAGGTTTGTTTTCTGGCTGCACAAGTCTGTCCTGGACCCATCCCTAGCCCCAGTCAAGCAACTGAGAGGCTGAACCTGCACCACCCACACGTGCTCACCAATGCTGCTGCTCTTCTTTAGAGGCTGATGTTCTAGTCTGAGGCAGGACAGAGAACTCCAAAACCGCAGCAATCTGTGTAGAGCAAAGACGAGCCGTGCCCCGCGTGTTCCGTTCCCTGTGCCATCCTGTCACCCCGGCTACTCCTGCCCCAGTGTCCTTGTGATGTCACTTGGTTACGTTGGGCAGGGGAGCAAACCTGGCCAGACTGGCCTCCATCTCCTTCCATGTGCCAGCCAGAGCAGAAAACCTTGGCAAGAGAGGGGCACCCACCCATTCCACTGAGCAGGGAGCTTCGGCCCAACAGACTTTATCCGTGTTTGCTCATACTTGTACTGGGATTTACTGTTGCCATGCTCTGCTGGAAGGGCAGTGATGACCCAGGGTGTTGACCATGAAAGGATGGAGCTGCCTCAAAGCATCAAACTGAATTAGTTTCTTGGTGTTCTGAAGATTCTCCTGGGTGAAAAAAGAGGTATGCCAGACAAGTGGCTTTCAATTAGGTATGTTAGTGCAGTTCATCTCTGAATTCCATATGCCACAAAGAGCATGTGGAGTTTTTCTCTATCTAACAGACAACTTGGGAAGTGACAAGTATCTACAGAAGAGGCCAATGAAGCAATTTTAGAAACCCCTTAGTCATCTTACTTGTTAAACTTCAATCAAAGGATGCCTCCCAGCACTCCTGGGACAGCTGTTGCTGCTGTTAATCTCCCAGACTAGTTATCTGCAAACTGAGACACAAAAGCAACACTCTCCCCCCTGCCCCTACTCAAAATCTGATCTAGTTTTGTAAATGGAACTGGATATGTTCATTCCCACGTTTTGTGGAATCTGAATCAAGACTTTGACTTACTATTTTAATGTAAGATGAATATACAAGCCCACATTGGTGCTACTGCAAGCTCCAGGGCTGAGAATTAACTTCCCATTACCCTCACCACAGAGAGGATTACTTGCAAGGAAAAGTGTTAATTGTGAAAAGAAAGATTAAATCATCAGAACTTTTTTCAGAGGCTTTGTTACATGTTTAAAAAAAAAAACCAACTTATTTTTTTCCCAACTGGTCTTCTGGGAACATTTAATATGAACTGTTACTACCAAGTTTCCAGCTGTTGTCTTCTTCCCTCTCTAAATTCCTGCAGTGTTAAGAGTTATGGCATTGAGTGAGATACAACCACAAAGAATTAAAGTGTAGGAAATCACTGTCACAGGCTTAAAAACCAAAGCCCTCCTTTTCCAAATCAAAAGGCTGATGAGCAGCAGCTAAACAAACAGCTCCCCAGGAACTGTGTACTTTGCCACAATGCATTTGGGACTGGTTTTCTCTGAAATGTTTCACCACTTAAATACTGCAAGAAAGCAGTCAACAATGCTGACTTCTGTGGATTAATTAAAAGTCTAAATTATGCAGCTTACTTATTTCCCTATATGAGAAATACTCTTTTAAATACCCTCCTAGAAGAAAGTCACTGAAGCACTTCAGATATTCACTAGAAAATATTTACAGAAGGTTTGTATTCTATTCCCGTATTTAAAAGCTAGGTTCTAAGAAAATATGCCAATACTTTAGTTCTTGGATAGTTAACAGAAGTTCCAGTGCTTCTACTTTCCTCCCTTCTGGTAAACTAAAGGAAATTTAAGAGCTAAAGGATCACAACTCCTCCCTATTTATGAAGCATTTCAAGAGTAAAACCTCATCAGGAGAGGAGTGACACTTCAAATTCTCAAACAGATGTCATGGAATAGTTCTCATGTTCCTCCTGCCCAGCATCAGGATGTGGCGTTGTCCAAACAGAGTCAAGCTACTTTTTCAAACCAACTTGTTTTTTTTCCTTTGCCACCACACTTTTCCAATGCCTTCCCTAAAGGGTACCTGACATTTATGACTTTTTTTCTTCAAGTATGGAGCAGATCACTTCTGAAAGTTACACATCTCTCCCCTCTCAGTGCAGACATACACTTCTCATGTAATTCTAGCTGTAAGCCACACAGAGTAAGCTACTGCTCATGCCAGGCAGATGTACAGAAATATGAACAGTGGTAACCACTCCAAGTCTTACAGGCATTTCCCAACCACATTTTTCCCTTTCGGTCTTGAAAAAGCTTCAGGCCTGAGTCACTGCAAGACTGAGCAGAAGGAACACTCCCCATGATCACTCACACCCATCACAAGGTGGTCACATCTGTTTGTTTTGCTAAGAAATGAGTCACAAGCAGAACTCCTGAAGACCAGTAACAAGGCTAAAAATTAAGTGTGTGCAGTTAAGTATTTGTCAAGAAACAGAAAGTTCCCCAGCTTTTACTTACAATTTTCTCAAAATGTTTTTCTTGTTTCATACACTGAATTTGGTCACATTTTCAAAACACCAGAGGTTCCTCTAGAAATCTCTCTCATTTTGCAGAGCCAGGCACACTTAACAGCCTCAGTGCTGCTGTTACTTGGCATTAGAAAGGTGCAAGTACATCTCGAGTATCTGCCCATTCCCTCCCAGCAACAGGAGGAGATGCAGTCAGGCATCTCAGAAGCAGCTCCTAATTAAACACTGTGAAGAGCTATTTTTGACTCACTCACTCATTAATCCCCTCACATGTGTTTGACAACTATGACAGATTTCACTTTTTTACCTCCCTAGTTTCTGGTGTTGGCCATGTGATACCTCAAAGGCAAACAACTGCTTTGATCCAGCAGGGCAAATTCTACTTTTCCACATAAAGAGTTAAATTCACCAAAATAACCTTTCAGACTGAGACGGAGAGCAGAAGTCTGTAAACAAGAATAAATTTATTTTAGATTCTTTAAAGATTTAATGATATACAAAATGTATACAGTATTATATCCTTATAACATTTTACCTTTCCCCATCAAACATAAAACACCATTTAAACAACTATTGTGTTCGTGCCTTAGGTCTGTATCTATAAGATACACTACTGAATAAAAAATTTATAGAGCTATATACTGCCCTTTTAATTAAAAATTACAAATTAGTACCTATGTAACAAAAAAAATCGCAGCATGAAACTTCAGTTGGACAACAGGTTCTTTTCTTGCTGAATGCTCAACAATATTTGGGACAGTTAAATTACATTTTATTGGCATGAAGGTGCATTGCAATCTCCCGTACTTTACACAATGCTAATCCAACCCTAGTCTCTCTTAAGTAAGTACCACAAATAACATAACATTAAAGATGTTTTCTACACAATTTTAAATACATTTACAAGTTATGTGTACATTCGCTTTCGATATACTGGTTTTAGGAGATCTTTGGAAGGCAGAACTTCTGAAGCAGTCACTACATACGAGGGAAAGCACTTCCAACTTGTGTTCTTACAAGGCAACTTATTTGGACCAGCACAAACTAATTCTTCTATTAAATATGATTATACCAGTCTATCATGGCTTTGTTACTATTTGACAGTGACTTGATAAAATTGAAATGTGTAAAACAAGAAATTTCATTATGCACAATTCAGGCTCTATTTCACAAAACAAAAACAACCAAGCCCAGTTTTACAGTCATGAAGCTGAAAGAATCCTGATTCAGGAGACTCTCTCTCTTTTGGAACAGATCAAGTTCCTACCTTAAACTTCAGTCTATATACACCTCATTTGGCTCTGTCCTCTTCAAAAGGCCAGATTAAAAGACACCTGGTGAGAAAACATTAGTGGAACACTTCCGAAAACACTCTAGGAATACTCTGGCATTACAGAGGTAGGTGCTTTCTCCTGGTTTTGCTCATTGACAGTAAGACAAATGCCAAAAAGACAAATGCTTTACCTTAAAACATCAATTACCAAAATCCTTTTGGTGGAAGGCCTATTTCCCACCACAGGACTAAAGAAAAAATCCTCCACTAAACCAAAATAAAATAAAAAATAAAACTTTCTGCTTAAAAAGCCCCTTTAAAAACACATCTTAAATACTTGTCATTTTTCCACCTTTAGAGCGATCAGCTGCCACGCTGCTCTGTAGATGGTTATCACAAGTCGTAAAATCCTTACATTATGGACCAGCCAAAATTCCACTTGTAAGACACCAATCCTTGTTTTGACAAGTCTTTCTTTTCATTATAGGGAGGGAAAGGTAAGTGACAACTTTGTGAGGTTCCACGAAGTTTGAACAAAGCCACTGAGTTGGTCACACGATCAGAGCATCAGACGAATCGAATTGGCCGGATCGGAATCTTTGGTGCAGCTCCCAGGCTGAATTGTCAGTTCAGGGGCATCGTCCTGAGGGAAGATGATCTTGTCAGGTGTGTAATCATTCCTCTTCAGGTCTGTACAAACAGAACACAGCCACAATGATTCCTGGGCTGGAGCCCGGAGAATCAATGGGGCATGCATGGCTAGCAAAGAACTGGGAAAGCAGATGGGCTTATAAAGAGGGATTCCAGGATATGCAGTGTCAAAAAAGGAATGGTTTCATCACATGTGCAATCAGAAGCCTAAAGTCAAATTACAAAACTGCTCTTTGTTACTTCCTCCACTTTCACAGCATGCCCTGTTTCATTACATACCATACACCACCTCATGATACAGGTGTCTCAGAAGGAGGGATGCAGCAGCTCTTACCAGGAAGTTTCAGTTTCCTGCAGCAGGAATTACAGTGGTGCTTTGCTCTGAAGTTTTTTATTGCATCCTCTCCCAGATTGGCTGGACCAAACACCATATCATATGACCTTAGAAATAAAGTGCACATAAGCATCACTTGTATGTGTTCTCTTCCCAGTGAAAATTTTATAATACTTTAAGTCTTTCTTTACCCTTACCTTTTTTCCCCAGCTTTTATCACAGAGGGATCTGTCAAATTTTCACCAACACCTTCAGACAGCACATGAAGAAAAAGTTAAATCTGATACATTTCTGATTACATAAATATATTAACATTAAAAAGCCTTGGAATCCTTAGCTATGACTTCTCAGCTTCTCCAAGAATAAAACCAGAAAAAAACCCCACAACAAACCCAACCCAAACTGTAAGTGATTCTCTACCCTTAGAAAATTGCTCCTAAACCAGCATTTCATACTTCTCAGATTTCTTCCACCTATTTTTTGCATTTCCTAGCTTGAGTTTTCACCCATGAGAAAAAACTCCTATACAGTTCTCACTGCCAGAATATCTGGCACAGAGTTCAGGGTAAAACCAGCTCACCACACTGGCACTACACAAACGTGCCAAAAAATAGCATTTTTATGGCACATTTCATTAGGAAAAGATGTATATATTTATATTCTCCATGTTGCTATAAGATTTAATACCATACTAGAATAACAAAGCTGGTGAAGGGTCTGGAGCACAGGTCCTGTGAGGAGCAGATGAGGGAGCTGGGGATGTTGAGCCTGGAGGAGGTTCTGGGAAGACCTTATCACTGTCTAGAACTACCTGAAAGGACACTTTAGAGCCAGGTGGGAGTTGGTTCCCAGCAAAAGGACAAGAAAATGGCCTGAAGCTGCACCAGGGGAGGTTTAGGTTGGACATGAGGCAAAATGTATTCACTGGAAAGGTTGCCAAACACTGAACAGGCTGCCCAGGGAAGAGGAGCAGTCACCATCCCTGCAGGGATTTTAAAGCTGTTATGGGGTGGCACCTGGGCACGTGGTGTGTGCTGGGCAGAGTGGGACTCGACAATCTTAGAGGTCCTTTCCAATCTCTATCATTATAGGACTAAATAAGAGAATCACAGATTCAAGCTCACTAGAAGAAGAAGCACTAAATAATGCTTGGTGTTTTTTACAGGCATATAAATTCTTAGCAAAATGCTATCAAAAGAAAAACCCACAAACACCTTGGCCCCAAGCCCAGCTTCAAAGCCAGGGCATTACCTTGCAGATCTAGTACCAACAATTCTCCTCTGGTGTACTCATATGTCCAGTGGCTGAAAGCCAGCATAACCTCCTCCAGCATGTTAGTTGGGATTATTTCATCACCATTATTGTTATTGTATTTTCTAAACTCTCCAGTCATGCATTCTTCAACTGCAAACCACTGGCCAGCAGAGTGGCAATATAACAGGAAAACCTCCAAGAACCTAGTAAAAAGCATACTTAATGAATATAGTTCCAAAATAAAGATCTATCATTACTATTAGAATTGTATTTGATTTACTAACAATTTAAATATTTTTAAGCTATTATACAAAGCTATTTAAAGGATCACACTAGATTAAAATCAGTGTAGAAAGTAACAGTGGAAAATACTGCCAAGGACAGTTCTGCTTGCCACATTCACAGCAGTATTCCAACATGTACATCCACATATTCTTAACATATTTGATGCACCTGTTAACAACCCTGTAGGCATTCCCCTGAGCCAGAAGCATGCACCAGAATGGCACTTTAAATACACTCACCTTGGAGAGTAGGGGATGGATTTGGGCTTCATCTGGTTGAATGCAAAGGTGAGCTTCTGTGCTGCTCTCTGCTGCTGAATTTCCTGTGAGTCAAACCCACACTTCATTAGCTGCATTACAGAACAGGGAACAGCAGAGAGCCAAGCAGGCAGTGGGAACAGTGTCTATTCCCCCAGGAGAGGGTAACAGACTACTTGCTTTTTAAATTATATCTGTATTTTAAGAATTTGAGCTCTTTGATTAAATAAGCCATCTTGGAGCAGAGTTTTTAACCCTTCTGCTCACACAGAATCCCAGAGTAACCATTTTTTTCTTATTCTGGTTAAGTACATACTAGTTTACAGGTGGGAAAATGATTCCTGTTTAACATACAATGCCTGTCCATGTTTAATGATTGACAAAGACAGAACTTACTCTCAAGCACAAGTGCAACACAGTGTCCTCCTTGTAAATGCTTGACCAAGTATTCACAACCTCAGGAAGAAAAGACTTGATGATATAAAGATGCCCTGATTTCAGGATATCATATTCTGACCACGTGCACACAACTTTGAGAGCTCGACGTAAACCTCCTCCCATCTCCTCTTTACTTAGAAACTCAATTTTAGCACAGAGCCCCAGCTGTGACCAGGAGGACATGCTGTTGTTCAGGATGCTGGGAGAACTTTCTTCAAGGCGATACACAGTGACTGGTTCACCTGTGGAGCAGCACAGGAAGCAATTACTGAACTGAACTTTCCCAGTTTAAAGCACTGAAAACTGAAAACCTACCATTTCTTACAACAAGCTCCAGGTTGTTTATAGTTTATACAAGTCAAGACAACTTAAAGGAATCCTTCCAGAAAAGTTTGTTATAAAACTGGTAGTACAATACTATCATCACTGTAACACCATTTCTGAGGACAACTATAATTAAAACTACATTTCATAATCAAGTGAGTTGCCCTAGAAAAGGTGTCATATTCACATATATTTCTGAGTGTTCTAAGACAGAGATTAGACTTCTTTTAGTTCATTAAGACCTCAGTTTCACACTTGCTGTGAGAAACTGTGAACTTTGCCTTGATCCTTCTGCACTAGAATGATCAAACCAAATTAGAATCTACGTAAGGTTTGCTTTTCTTTTCTTCTCCAAAAGACCAGAGTGAACCAGAGCAACAAGAGATACAGTTCTTACCTCTTGGAGGCACAGGAGTGAATGGAATGCTCTGTGATAATCTCATCAGATTATTTCTTTCTACAGCTGGAGGAAAATTACAGCATTTGTTGAAGTTTAAGGATCTTATAAGTGCCAATAAAAATACAAACAATTAGTTCATAAGAGGGACTGACCTGAGTAATAGTAATTGATATCCATGATAGGCTTGAAAGGAGAAGCAATGCCTGAAAAGATATAAAGGATAAAAAAGAAGGAAAAAAAAAAGATACTCTTGCTACTAATTTATGTACTAAAATACCACACACAAAGAACAACTACCAAGAAACTACAGTTCAAAAAAGGATCTGCTGTGAAGAAAATTAAACATTGCACTTAAGTCTTTAGTACTTCAGGGGGAAAAAAACCCAAAAATTGTAATGCTTAATGATAGGTTGTTTATTTAAAAAAAAAAAAATCATCACAGTATTGTGTGTCCATTAAATTCCAGATTACCATCAATTAAATACATTCTCATACAAGAGCCAAGCAGTTGGTTATATATAAAAATCTCTCACCTTTACAGGAGAAAGAAAACTTACCATTCAATGCATCTTCTTCTGATGGCCTGTGAAATGCCACAAAAACAGTCATCTTCAAAACCTACTTTGTATGCCCTGATTTTGACACATCATCCTAGGTCACCTTGTTAACCTCACAGTACCACTTCTATCCTGTTACCCTATTTTTCAAGGGCAGGACAGATTTCTTAATTACAAAACAGTAATGGAAAGCTGTTAAGTAATCTCATGTTTTAGGGCTACACTTTAAAAACCTCCAAGTCATGCACAACATTATGTAAAGTTTGCATCACAAGAACTCATTCCCACAGAGGTGCTTTAATTAAAACTTGTTCAAAACAGCTTACCCTTCTGTTATCAGATCAATAAGGTAATGCCTTTAACAGTTAACTCAGGGGGTAATTGTTAACAAGAGTAATGTCTGCACAGTTTCAGAGGTGGTTACAGTTTGAAAGGTTGGGTAAAGACCTTTAGCAGGAAGCAAGCTGCTCACTAAGTGTCAACGGAGTCATTTTCATGGCTTGCCCTCCAACATGTGACACCATTAATCTAAACAGAACCTGTTAAAGCATGATGAGAGCTCAACCTGACTCACCCACGAGCACCTGCAGTGAATGCATCTGGTTATTTATTAGAAAATTTAAAAAATCAAACTTTGTGGTTTTTTTTTTCACTAAATTAAATGCAACTAAATACCCCTATAGCCAAAGACAACCAAAAGGAAAAACAGATCAAAATACAGAGTGATAAAATTGCTCCATTAGTAGGAAGCTTACTTACATTTGACTGCTATTTGAAGGTCTACCTTGTAGCCAATCCTTTAAAACAAAGGAGAGGAAAAACAAAGAGGGCTTCAGTTTTGTAAGGAAAACAAAGTATCTTCAGTTGGAGGTGGGGTGGTAATGTATTTTAAGCTCTTGGAGTACAGCCTGTTTATTGGAAATAAACCAGGCTGTACTGAACTGCAGTTGAATGCAGAGACCCAAATACAACCAAGAAATGGTAACTACAATTAAAAGAAACAATAAGGCTCTATGTTCACTACTGTTTTATGGATTAGATAAGTAATTCTTTTCCTTGAAAGAAAAGAATTTTGACTTTTTTCTACAAACAGAGAACAGCGCAGATTTTCATAGTGAGAACATACACAACTTCTTCCCTTAGTGAAAACAGGTCTCCTGTTGCCTCCTAGAACAAGCAAGTCCACAAATCAGTATTATTCTTTATCTGTTTCTTCTCCTTCATTTGTCCAGCTTCTAGTTCTGCTCAAGAATGTCACAAAAGGTCGATACAAACCGTCAGCAGGGCTGCTTTGGAGTCGACTTGCTGAGTGTCTTCACTCGAGGCTCTCCTGCTCTTGCTGTACACTACAAATGAAGGAGATGTGTAACTGGACAAAGAATGGCAGCTGTCACTGTCACCTATTTCCTAGCAGTGAACAAACAGACAGCTTAAGGCAGCTCTCATGCAACAAGCCTGACCCACAACTTGAACAGAAGTTTCAGTCCTAACTAGATCACTTGGCTCTTCCCAACTCTGGCTGGCTGTGGCAAATACAAGGTGGCAGAATTGAGCCAAGAACCACAAGAAGCAGCAGAAGAATCAAGTACTACCAAACATGAAAATATTTCAAGATGATTTAACCTTCCTTTGGCATCTTATAAGGATATCCATTAGCAAGGCAGGTTAGAGACAACATGAGGTGACTGAAGAGAGGCCAGACTTACACTGCTCTGAATGGGCTGTCAGGGGGTCAGTAAACCCCCCACAGGAACTGGACTGTCGGAGACCACTGTCAGCCTGAAGACCCTACCAAAAAAAAAAAAAAAAAAAAAAAAAAAAAAAAAAAAAAAAAAAAAAAAAAAAAAAAAAAAAAAAAAATTACATTTACCCTCAGCCATCATTATCATTATTGCTTTCAACTACTACTCTTGGAACACAATCTGCCCAGTTTTTCTTTTTAGTACTGGCCAGGATTCTTCAGAATTTCTGGATGCACTTCAAATACCTCACTGCACAGAAAAGCACAAGCTGAGTGCATTAATTCAGTTAAAATGCTCTTCTCACAGTAGCCAACAGCTGTAACATTTTCAGGCACACATTAAGACTCCTGAGCCACACCAAAAGAGTTCTTTGCAGGGGAATGTTACAATAGGATACAACTACAGAAATGCCCATTAACTGGATCCCTACAAGCACCATGTTCAGCTCTTCTGTTTCATGCCTTGTAGCCATCAATTCTTATATAAGAATGTGGCTCTGGCAGAAACTAAATTTCAATTTGCACCCACTTAAAATATCAATAAAATGTAGTAAACCCATGCCACATAAAAACCTATGTGTGTTATGAATGGAATTTCCTCATGGACATATTCCTTCATAGCAATTACACATTGTT
Organism: Notiomystis cincta; assembly: GCA_013398075.1. Classification (NCBI taxonomy): domain Eukaryota; kingdom Metazoa; phylum Chordata; class Aves; order Passeriformes; family Notiomystidae; genus Notiomystis; species Notiomystis cincta. Next base: position 847 of record VZRX01009347.1, on the reverse strand, counting down.
GGAATATATACTGAGGTGGTCAACTTTTGACAACAAAATATTTCTTCTGCAAAAATAGGAGAAAGGTGGTTTCATCACAAACCAGGGCTGTGTGCAGTGGCATAGGGCTGGAGCATTCCTCACTACTCATCTATTAACTCCAGTGATTACCTGAGTAAAATGTAAAAAATTCCTTGTGTCCTGCTTTTGATTCCCAGATTTGTAACAGCTGGGAAATCATTACCACCCTTTTTCACCCTTCCCTCTTACAGAATACACCCCACACACCTGAACACATACACAGGCCTCTCTGGGATCTGATCTGTGGGTGTGTGCACAAAAACTGTTGCTTTACATCCCTGAACACTAGAACTATTGACACCTATCTCCAGGAGACATCCAGTTTACAGATAATGAGAAAAGAACAGAGACCCATGTCTTTGCTGGAAAGAATACTTTTAGTATCTATTGAAAAGAATGTACCAAAAAAATGGAAACTTTCTTTACTTACTTGAAGTCTGGTTGTCTCTATACCCTCCAATATAGCTTTTTTGAAGTCTTCCTGTTGCTCCTATCAAAAAAACAAAGTAAACTGTTAACAATAACACCAAAAATCCAAACAATAACAGCAAAAATCCGTGCCAAAAATACAAGCAAAGAGCTTTTTGGTCCCACATCATACTCATCAAAAGGTTCAGAAGGAGCAACTCAACAGAACAGAAACACTGCAAATGGTCATTATGCAATTCTCAAGGCATATTCCCCCCTGAATGCATGACAACTTCAAATAGTAATTTTTAAGTACTAATTACTAATTCAACAGCTACACAGAGAAAACTAGTCTTCACATTTTTTTATATATATATAT
>VZRX01009345.1:0-19230 GCA_013398075.1 Notiomystis cincta | reverse complement strand
GGAAGGAAGGAAGGAAGAGGAAAAGGATCGCTGTCTACGTAAATACATGCCTATATACATATGCATGCAAGTGTATCAGACTAATTGCAATTAAAAACTAAAAAAAGTAATTTTTGTTTAATTTTCCCCTCAGGTATGGAGTTGGAAATTCAATTCAGGTACAGAGCTGGAAAAGTCAATTCTTTGCAGGGATGGCTGCTCAGGAGCCCTCCTGAGGCTCAGCAGCCTCACAGCAAGGGCTGCAGCCCTCCCAGTCAGGATGCCCTGGGCACAGGGCAGAGCTGGGATAGAAGCAGAAAGGACCACGGGACACATCCAAGGAGAGAAGTCTCTTGAGTGCAAACCTGCCATGTACCTGTGAGATCAGGCTCTTGGCCTGCAGACTTAGCCTGTCCTGGACAATTCTTCATAATGGAGTCCAGATCAAGGAGCCCTCCTGTGCCATATTTACAAACTTTCTGACATGTTTCTCCATTTTGACTGCTAGATCCATTGGATCACATGCATAACTTCAGTAATTCAGAATTAATCTGTTTACTTTGCTAATTCTGCATGCCATTTACCCCTGCAGCAGCTTTTATCCATTGTTTGTCAAAGGCACCATCACTTCTCCTTCTGATTCAGAAACTGAAGTGGGTTGTTCTTTGGTGTGGACCTGAGAGATTTCAATTTCCAACCCAGGAGCTCTTTTACATCATTAAACAAGAAAAAATGTGGAGGTAGCTGATGGGAAGTTTAGCTGACAAAATATAAGAGAGAAATGAAAGAAGACAGAATCAAATATACCCACAAGCAGGGAGTGTAAAAATCCCAGGTTTCATCAGGGAAGTTTTTTAAGGAACAGATTTAGACCCCACAGAATGTAGCAGAAAGACTCCTGCAGAATTCTGTGGGCTTTGGGTCAAGTTTTAAATCCTGAAACCCTCAGTATCCTGTCAGCTCCCTCGTCATACCAAAATGTACTAAAAAACCTATCAAAAGAGTGGAGAATACTTCAAAGGAAATATGCACAGAACCCCATAGGAAAAAGTGTGCTATAAATGTGAAGTCAATTTGATTTACTCCTCTCTTTGATAGTAGAAATATCCTATAGCTGAAAACAGCTGTGAGCATACTCAAATATGGAAAAAACACCACTAGTGGTCTCCTTGTCCTTGGGCTGCTAGTATAAAAAACATCAAGGATTTCTGCTAGTCATACAGGTAGAAATTCACTATCTTTATGCATAAAATGGAGGGGAAAAGCCATTGTGTTGGTTTGCTTTTCTTTCCCCTTAAGAGAAAAGGATTTAGATTTATCAGGTCCAATTTAGAAGGTCAAGTATCCACTAGATTGGAAGGAAAAGCTGTAATGTAGAGATAAATTTCAGAGGTCAGTTTCCTCTACCTTGGGACTTTATTAAAGGACTTGAGCATGCAAGATCTTCTGGTTCATTTGCATTGTTTGGACATGTTCTCCTGCTTTTAATAAAGGCTGTGGTGTTTCTCACTGGCTGTGCACAGGAGGGTTTAAGGCACACAGCAGGTCACACACAAAACACACCGAGTGGAGTATGATAGAGGAGACTCCTGCCCTCATATAAACAAAAGGGAAAATTTACCAGAAAATCAGCAAAACAATGCACTCTAATGAATAGATATCCATCTTTCACATTTTTACAAAGAAATGCTGCAAAAATGGGAGAATCTCGTGTCAAACAGCAAACACTCTACCACAGGGAAACATTTTTGAATGAAGGTATCACAGAGAAAACATGTCTCTTCTATGGAAAGGTCAGTCTGTAAGGAGGTGTGTAAGGCAGGTGTGCATTTAGTATGATGAGGATGCTGTTTGTGGATCCATGAGGGAGAAGGGTGAATAAATTCTGTGTTGGAATTAAGATTCTGTGGATTTTACATTTTATGTGCTCAGAGATAACCATTATTGCAAATTCTAATAGACATTGGAAGTTTGTGATCTAGAATATGTCCAGTCTGTATGAAGTCTCATGTTTATCTATAGAGACCTGTTATATGTGGTAATAAGTAATAGTAATTTTGAAAAGAACTAAATTTAGGAATATTTCTCAAAGATAACTATACCTTCCAGTTATTCAAAACTGTCAAATAACTTTTAGTTGCTGCTAGAACACATGGTAGCATTAGCATTAGAATCACCACTCTAACTCCTCATTTCCTTGGAAAACTTGATATATGACTCTTATGGAAGTCGTTGACTATTTTAGAGGACGAAGTATCAGTTCCACCTATCAAGAAAGATATTCCATTTCAAATTTTCATGACTTGCCCAAGATCTTTCTACACTTCTCTAAATAAAAAGAATTATTAAGATTTCACAGCAGAATTATGCAAGACAAAGCATGCTGGGAATAGCTGGCATTGTTGGGAGGGGTGATATGTGGTGAACACTCCTCTCAGTGGATCAAAGCCTCTGCAACATTTCTGGGATACCAGAGGTTCTCTTGAAGAGTTTGTGTGTGCAATGCAAGTAAACTGTTGAGGCTTTCAATGAAAATCTTTGAAAACCTCCATAAAAAAGGCAAGAAAAGGAGGGATAAGGCAAACATAAACAGAATAATCTTGCTGATCAAGGACATCTTTGCCCTTGTGAATAGCCAAATGTTGTTGGGATACAGAGAACTAAGAACAATGACAATAATCATAAAATAAAACAATACAAACCACTTGAGATGGAAAAGGAGATTAAGACTGTCTGAACAGCAGCCTACCTTTACCTCTACAGGCTTCAGAAGGGTCAGCAAGACCAAAATTTTCAGGCAAATGGTGGGAATTTTGTAGATTGCTGACTCTCTGCCATGCTGCATCACAGGATTCCTGTACACAGGAGGCACAAAGGAATGTTCTGTTTCTGAAACAGGCCTGGTCAGAGGGACAGGCACATGCACATGTATGTCTATATATACATTTATAATCAAATGCATAGTATGTATAACATCTGTGTGTACATACAGCCTGCCACAGCCTGGCAACCTAAGTACAATGAGAGAAATCAAAAGGTTGTTTTCAAATTGCTTGCTCCTTGGAAATTGGATCACGTGAAATTAGTTTGTTATCATTACCAAAATTTCTCATCCCTCCAGCAAAACCTAAACTAAATTGTTTTGAATTATGGTTTTTGAATACCCCTTGCCAAGAACATGTATTTTGTGACCCCATATTTTGTGATGTCCAGTGGCACTCCAAATTACTCATGGCCACAGAGTGCTTGTCCCATGGTTAATATCTTGTGGAGAATTTGAGTATCTCCTGCTCATTCAAAAATCTTCTTTTCCTTCTTTCCATAGAGGATATATGAGGCCTTTTGAGTTTGTGGGGGTTTTTTAATGTACCCAGCTCAGTGGTCAAGATTTGCAACATTTCTCTTGACAAAGCAAGAAGTTTTCACTCACCCTCAGATTTATCACATGGAGTGTTTGTGCATGAGAAATGCTCTAACCTAACCCTCCAGTGGCCACAGGTGTATGAAATGGCTTATTCACTCTGTGTCTTTGAAGTATTTGCACTTCAGAGATGACAAGAAAAGCCTCCATGTAAGTAATTTGTAGGAGGATAATTAAAACCACAGTTCTTTCCTTCTATGAAAATACTGTCAGGTATCAATTTTTTAAACAAAAGTTATGTGTAAATAGTCACAGCACTGAATGAAGTGATGGGTACATAATGCAAATCAGATGGGATGGGGATGATTCTGCAAACCAAGTATCTCTCTCTGAAAATCCTTTCAGACTTCCTAAAAGAGACAGAGCATTCAGTGGGGAGTGCAGCCATTTTGAAAGCAGGACTTAATGCATAACTTTCAAGCAATCATTTCCCTTTTAACTTCATCTTAAATATTCAAAGGCATTTTCTCTGCAGAGCAGCTTTTAAAAGGATTGGTATTCCAGACACGCTTCATGTTGTCCTTATCTTTATTTAAACGAATCAGCTTGGTGCTCTGAAGTATCAAACTGAAATCTTCTGAGCTGAGCAATGTCACAAAAAGAGCTGTTTGTACATACAAATAGCATCAATTGTACCAAGCACAACAGAAAACATAGCCCACTAGTAAATGTATTCAACTATGAAGTGCAAATTTTGGCTAAGAGGCTCTACATCTAGGAATGTTCTGTCCAGAAGAGTTGAGTTTATTTAATACTAACTAAAATAATAAATCCTATAAAGAAAATCAATTTGATAATATCCTCATGCTTGAAAGGGGAAAAAAAGATATGTTTTTAATATAATTAGATCTTTGTCAGCTCTGTGGTCATTAATTAATAAGCTATAGATTGCCATGATGATGAGTCATAGAATGACTTCTGGAGCAAGCAACATCTTGAAACTCCAATGAGCCAAACAGAGACTTATCTAGGATTTTTTGGTTAAAATCTTAAGGACAAAATATTGAACATGTAATGATAAATACTGTAATTAGGAGATTGGAGAGCTTAAACTCAAATATTAGCTAAAAAATCCTCACCATTTAAATGTAAATTTATAATAATTAGTCTTCAAATTGCAGTTAAAAACAGGGGGGGGTTTTTTGCACTTAAAACACATGTTTTATAGGCATTAAAAAGCACTTCCAAGAGTCCTTTTGATTATCATACCATCAATAGAAAACAGCAACTGACACAGAATGCCTTGACTTCTAGATTTTGCGTTCCACAGTGACTAAAGCACATAGATTTTGATCCAGAACTTGGTGTTAGGTGAAAAACTCTTATTGGTTTGGATGGATTTTGTAACTACCTTATAATAATTCTTGTCCCTCCTTTTGTGAAAACTGAATCAAAATGAGACTTGTGCTTACCAATGAGTAGCACTGGTTGGATCACATATTCCTATGTATGAGGAGTACTGGATCACATATTTAGGAGTTCAGACTCCCTCTGATTTCCAGAGAGAAGGAAAGAGGAGAATAAAAAGCAAGTGAAGGCAAGGCAAGGTGGGTTGGCTGAATGTACAATTAAATGCTTGCTTTGGAATAATGATTAGTGATATTAGGTGTGCAGATTAGTGATATAGAAATGTACTGTCATAATAATAAGCATAGAGAACCATAAAATATACTGTAAGTTGGTTCTCTGTATCTGGTACTCTGCAAGACAGCTTCCATGTTGAGTGTCTTTTGCTGGTCCTGTAGCTTCAGTGAGAGTGGACTAAATACATGAAAACCTTTACTGCTTTTCTGGTTGGAACTGGTGAGCTGGACCTGGAAAGTGCATTTCAGACCACACAGCATGGGAACTCCTCAGGGACCAAGCCTGTCAGGTGATTTTGGGCATTTAAAGGAAGAAAAATGTACAGTGAGAGTGAAACTACCCAGGTGTTACTGTAAATGATGCCATGAATCATTAAACAAAAATGGCATATGAAAATCTTTGATGATGGCAATGAATCCACCAAAACAGACATTATATTACTTTAGCCTTGGATTGCCTTTCAGTGATTTATCATCAAGGCCTGGTGCATCTGCCTTTTCCTCCAATTGTCAAGATCAGATAAAAAATAGATATTCCTTTATGTACCCTGGAAAGTATGGTTCATAGCTGTTGTATAAGGAGCAAATTATTACCCTATTTAAGCAAATGTCAGCAGCTATCATGCTAGAAGATTCTCCTAGAAAAGCCGTATGAGGTTTTTAATGCTTTCTAAGAAGGAGAGAATTATGTAAGACACAGAACAATAAAAACACAAAAATGCATTTTGATTCAGATTAAAACATTAATTATTACTAATTTTTAACAAAACTAGGGCCTTTGCTGTGTTTTGAGCAGATAATTGGTAAGTAAAAACTTGAAAAAGTTTGGTAGGATTAAAAAAAGGACTTATTTTTTAACTTCCTAATGCAGAAAAAATTGAGACATTCTATGGAATGATCAAACCTGCATAAGAACTGTCTAGTAAAGTTAAAAGAAGATTTTAAGTCTTGGCCCAGGGCTGTAACCATGAGGCTGTCCTCATTTTTGGAACTGAGAAATGAGAGGGTGCAAAATTGACTCCTTAAGTGGTTGTGGCTATTTTTAAATTTTTTTAATATGACATTGAATTCTTAACCTTCTTCTTTCGTAATAAAAGTAGGAATGGGCAGCTTGGCAAAACCCTAATGTTTTTACATCAATAAATTAAAAGAAAATTATTTTCAAAATTCAACAGTGAGGTTAAAATCAAAAAGCATATTAGAAATGATTCTTTGGACAGTTTCAGGCATACTTATTTGCCTTTAAGTATGGGCATTTAAATGACTATAATTAGAAGGCTGGGTGGCGACAAAGCAGTTTAATTCTCATACAAACCAATAAAACTTTCAGAATTGTTTCATTCCCGTTTAGTGTCAGGAACACCTTGATGCGGTTGTTATGCTAGAAATAGAAGATACAGACTTGTTTGCACAGAGGCCAGCATGTGATTTTCCCATTGGCTCCAAAGGCAGCAGCACTGAGCAGTAAATTAATGCAGAAGATGAAGCAAAGCAAGATGTTTCTTTACTGAAACAAAATGTTTGTTTTGTGCCAATGCCAAGGCTGATGCCAACGCTGCTACTATATTGATGTAAACTTAATTATATCCCCTACAGCCTGATTAAAACTAAATTTAAAAATTAAACAGCACAAAGGAAAATTCTTCCAAGACAGCAGTCTATAGATTCATCACAGGTGGTCTTACTTCTTTGAGTATTGACTGCTTGAAACTACTTTTGAATTCTCTGCTATGGGCACATTCCCCCCAGCAAAAAGCACCAAACCCACAACAATATAATCCAAGAATCCACCTTTCTTTGCATTACATTCTTCTCAGTGATGACTGATTTTCCTTGGGACTCTGTTTTTCTGTACTGCCCAGCATGCAGCATGAGTCAAAAACTTCAACACTGCAGCTGATTGTAGATCAGTGGATTTATGGACGCAAAACCCGCAGCAATCTATCAGAAAAAATTCCTTTCCTGAGGTCCTAGGCATTAAAGCCATGACATTTAGTGCAATGCTCTGAGTCAGGGTGAGCTGTCATGCCTCAAACAAGAAAAACTAATGACTTGTCAGAGAAAGTCTTTGATATATCTGCATGCTCCCCTTTACAGACCAGGAGAGCTGCAAAATGAGGCATACCTAGCACTATGTAGTTTATATTCTAAACTAAACTCCATCAAAAGTTTTATTTTTCTGCTAGGGAGATGAGGCACCCATGTAGCAAGACTTCTGTACTCAGCCATTGCTGTTGCAGTCAATGATGTTGGACACAAGTTTCCATCTGCAGCCCCAAGTTTGCTGCTGTCCCCATGGACTGTTGCAAACCCAGCTCTCTCGACTCCTTAACAAATAGCACCCTCCACATAACAGAGACCTTTGGCTGTGCACAAAACTTGGTGGTGGTCAAGAGAGATGATCCCACAGTGGTGACTCTGCACATTACCATGGAAAAAATCTCAATGTATTTTGGTTATAAAGGTGTTTTTTACCTAGGCTTCATTAAAGCCTATGACACCATTTCCCTGTGGAACAGCATTCTCCTGGAGAAATTGGCTGTTCTTGGTTTGGATGAGTGGGCTCTTGGCTGGGTAAAAAACTGGCTGTATGGCTGGGCCCAGAGACTGGTGGGGAATGGACTAAATTTGAGCTGGCACCAATCACCAGTGATGTTCCCCAGGCCTCAATGTTGGGGTGAGTCCATTCAAAATCTTTATCAAGTCTGGGTGAGGAGATCAAGGGCACCCTCAGCCAGTTTGCAGAGAACCCCACATTGGATGAGAGTGCTGAAGGATAGGAAGGCTTTACAGAGGACCTGGACAGGCTGGATCAATGAACTGAGGCCAGCTGTGTGAGGTTCAGTGAGGCCAAGTGCCAGGTCCTCACTTGGGTCACAACAGCCCTGGAGAGCTGTCAAGGCAGGGGGAAGAGTGGCTCCAAAGCTGCCCAGCAGAAAGGACCTGAGGGTGCTGGCTGACAGTGGCTGAACATGAGCCAGGGTGAGCCCAGGGGGCCGAGAAGGCCAATGGCATCCTGGCCTGGATCAGCAATGGTGTGGCCAGCAGGACCAGGGCAGTGACTGCCCCCTGTACTCAGCCCTGGTGAGGCCACACCTTAAATCCTGTGTTCCTCAAATCCTGAGTTTTGGGAATGTCACTACAGGAAGGACATTAAGGTGTTGGAGTGAGTCCAGAGAAGGGCAACAGAGCTGGGGAAGGGTCTGGAGCACGAGGCTGGTGAGGAGCAGCTGAGGGAGCTGGGGGTGTTTATCCTGGATAAAAAGGGGCTCAGGGGAGACCTTTTCACTCTCTACAACTCTCTGAAAGGAGGCTTTGGCAAGGTGGAGTCAGTCTCTTCTCCCAAATAACAAGAGACAGGATGAGAAAAAATGGCCTGAAGTTTCACCAGAGAAAGTTTAGATTGGATATTAGGAAAAACTTTCTTCACAAAAAGGATTGTCAAGCATTGTAACAGAATGTTCAGGGTTGAGTGGTTGAGTCTCCATCCCTGAAGGTATTTAAAAGACACATAGATGTGATAGTCATGAACATAGTTTTGTGATGGACTTGGAAGTACTGGGTTAATGGTCAAATTCAGTTATCTGAGAGGTCTTTTCAAACTTAAATGATTCCATGTTTTGGCATTTTTTAGGGCTTCTCTCTCCTTTAAGTGCTGTCTCTCTGTGCCTGAACATATCTAAAGTGCCTAGGTATTAAAAAAATAGCCTTTCCAGGTTTGTTAAAGTCAGTTTGACTTCCCTTTTACATTACCATGAAGTTTAATAAGAGGTTTCCATAGTGTTCTCTTAAATTGCTTCCAGTTTCCTCAAGACTAATGCTGCAATTGCTGCCAAGAAAAGCAGACTCATCTTTGCCAAATGTTAATACTCTGGATTAAGAGAAGATCCCACTGTTTTCTCTGCCTCTTTTGAAATGTCTGCAGTCCTCAAATCACTTTTAAAAAGGGAAAAAAACCCTGCATGAAGCATTTTATTTCATTATGGAATATAGTAAAGAATAATGGTAGGGAATGTTTGGAGAAGCAAAATCTGTGTTTAAATCTCCTTTAAAGATGCCAAACAGAGCAGCAGAACACCTCTTTATGTTAAAATGGGGTATGGTTCAACAGCAGCATATTCTGTTTTCTGCACAGCTGAAAGCATTTTCTGACATATCTACTTTCTGTGCATATCATCAGGGGGAACTGGGGCACTGTTATGTAGCAGCCTTAACTCAAGATCACTAACCCAGTAACCTACCTCAGCACCTCGATTGTATGTCTCATTTACACTTGCCCCTTTTCACTTATTCGTTAAGTGAATTTAGCTCTCCCTCACTTGTTACATTCACTTATTTTCAGCATGATTTCACTGGCCTCATCTCTAATGTATGTGCCCTGACTCTGTTGGCAGCTCAAGATGGTGGTTCGGAAAGGGCCTATGCTCATCTTAAAAATATTCTCTCTCTCAAAATTCAATATTGCGATTCCTTTAGTCACCACCTAAATGATTTTAAATACCCTCCTCAATCTATGTTTGTTTTATTTTATAGACTCCTTACTTTTTAGTTTTTTCCCCTCAGGAGTTGTAAAGCAGTAGCTAACTCTTCTCTCTGCTTTGTTTATTCTTGTATGTGGGCTACATGTCAGCCAAAATAATACTTTCAAGGTACCCTGAACAGCCCTAAAATAAATGTTGTGCTGTAAATGCAATTTGCAAACTCCATTTCATCTCATTAGATTCGTGTCTACATTAAATTAAAGTATGGGTCAAAATAAAATCTAGAAATACTCATGCTTCCAAAATCTGTATATATACAGTAAATATGTTGAAGACCTAATATCTTATGTTTCAGATGCATTTAGTGAATCTCAATGAACAACCAGACACCAGATCTTAAACAAGCATGAGGGAAGTTGTACTCTGTACAAAAATCTTTTGTACATAGATTTTGATTTTGCTAAAGAAGAGTGAGTTTTTCTCAGTGAATTTGTAACACTCTCCATGAAAAAGACCAAGATTCCTAGTGAGACTTTTGACTCATGTTCAGCTGTCAGCCAGACCTTTGCCTTGAGCTAACTTTTATTTGAGGAGATTGGCAAGATTTAATAAGCTGTGCACAATACTCTGCATTGTCTTCCATCAGTCCTTGCACGCGGCGCACTCAGCAGCGCTGCCCGTCTCCAGGGACTGCCACCATCCCAGGGAGGCTGGTACTGGCAGAAAGCTCTTCAGTGGGACAGGAAGTTTTATTTGAGTTGAAGGAGAGTTCACAGCATGGTTTCCTCTTGTTTCTGCAGCCACATTGCACCTCATAACCAATTTTTCAACACTGTCCTTTCTGGTTGATGGCTGAGGGGGAAAGCTGCATTTGCAGATGACATTAGCTTGAGCATGGCTCTTTTTCTTGGGAATTCAAAATGTGTTGATGACAGAGTACTCTCTGCTGATTCACTGAACAAGAAATAAGGCATATTGCTCTGGTTTCTGAACAAGACAAAATTAAGCAGCTTAACTGCCAACAGCTTCAGAATGTAATCTCTCTGTTAATTTACACAAATATGATGTAGTTGGCCAAGGATGAAATATCAAATTCTCATGAATGGTCATCATGCTGCTGTTGAAATGGTGTACATCCATCTATAGGCTCAGATGTTAATAAACATTAAGGATCAGTTAGACCTTTTTTTTTTTCTGAAAAGTCACAGGGTTAGTATTTGGACAAGATTTTTGTCTCCTAACTTTGTTTACTGATAAGACCTTGCTTACCACATAATAATTTTTTGCCTATTGAGGTCAAACTTCTTGTGTTTATGTCCAGCACAGGGTTTGGATTGCATCAGTTGCCTTTTTTTATGACTAAATTAATCTCTCCACCTTCAGCACTGGATTACTAGCAAAACAATTTGAACTTTAGCTGGCTTCGTTAGCTTGGATAACTTTGAACACAACCCTTGCCGATGATGTGAACGGGTAAGTATGAAACTAAATTTTTTTAAGCAGCCTTTTGACATTTCTGAATGCAAAAGGAGATTTTATTGTCCCAACTGGAATGGATAAGGTCGTTCAGCCATTACTCTTTGCCAGAGTAATTTAGGGCCTTTCTTAAAGAAAGAGAAAAAAGAAGTATGATCCAAACTACTATAAAGTTGCTGGTAGTAGTAACCTATTTTACTGATTCACAGAAGTGAGAATCTTTCTGTTACCTCTTTCCCTAGTTAACGTTAGATCTCAAGTAAAAAATTCCTATAATTTCTGGTATAACTATTTTTTCCTGTTTTATTTACTGTAACATTAAGCCTTGGCAGGAGGAGAGTATATGACAGGTCACATTTGCTGAGGTATATTTCAGTTATGACAGAAGTAAAATGTTGGGAGGAAATGGAATAATGAACATTTTTGTCCAAGAATTTGCCCAGTCTGGATCTAGTTTTGGGTCTCCAGAACTTCTACTTGTCACAAGTCCCACTTGGCACTGACAGTGCTGGAAGCTGCTTTTACAACCAGATCCATATCCCAATTCAGCAGTATTTTCTCAGTGCAGGGATTTATGACATCCTAATTCAGCACTTCTCCTTAGAGTCATCTCTGACATTTAAATGTACCCTTTACTGAAAGTCCAGCTGCCTGCTTGGTCTCTTATTTATTTTTCTTTTCTTTTTATTTTTTTTTAAGTGGCCACAATAATGGGAAGAATAGAGATTGTTTTGCTATCCACCTGGTTCTGAGTGAAAAGGGAAGTGTTGATTTAACAAGTGTACTCCCACATGGTTGGGGTATGGGCTTTTTTCTCTGTAAACCACAAAAAACCCTTGAGAATGACTGAGGTATTCTTGTGAATAATCCCTTGCATTGTATGGCCAGGGTGATCAGAGGCCAGAAAAGCTCAGGGGAGGCCACTCTCCATTGGAATTTGATCCCTTCATTGTTCTGTCAAAGCTGGAGTGTTTTGACCTCTGGGGCACATTATAAATCTCTGTTACTCATTCAGACTTCTGCTCTGAAGCATTCACTGTGGAAAGAGTAGTGGACTCCGTGTGGTTCCAATGAAATTATTCAGCCTCTTTAATATTTCATACATGTGCATAAAGCACATCATATGAAAGCATTTATACCCTGGCAATACTATACAAATAAACTCCGAAGATGTAAAAGTAGAAAATGGGTTTGATTTTATCCCCATTTGCACAATTCAGTGCAACACAGCTGGGTAAACAATTTAAAACCACTTAATTAGCATATAGGGTGGCATTGTTAATTTTTGCTGCAAGGGATGCTTTCCCACTATTCTTTCTGTACTGAGAGGCTCTCTCTGATTATATGGTAGACTGGAAAACATAGCTCCACAGGCAATGTGCAAAAGACCTGTCTGAAAGTTTTATGCCCCTTTTGTTTGTTATGCCTTAAAAAAAATGGGTTACTCGTGCAGCTGTTCACACTTGGGTAACAAATCAAGGAGCAATTTGCAACTCCTCATACAGTGAGTGGAGATTTCTGCCCATGAAAGGTGGAGCTGCCAGTGGGGTATGTCAGTAAACACCATCAGCTGCTTCATGGCACTGGGGACAAGGGGAGGATGGATGTTGTGGTGTGGTGGAGGGTCAGCAGTTAGAAGTGAAGCAGTGTCAGAATGTCCTGTAACCATAACAAAAGGTGTTAAATAAAACTGGATTTTTTGTGTGTGTGTGTAATCATATCTTCAACATCCAATTCACCAGGTATTTGATCAGGTCAGAATGTAGACTTGTATTTGTAACTGGCTTAAGCCTTGATGACATTTAACTTTCCAGTCTGAAATTTTGAGTCTATGTTGCAGCACTTTCCTCCCTTGCACTTTTTTCTTCCCTTGCCTCTCTGTTTCTCATAAGCTCACACATATGCAGATGAAAAGCCAGAAACTCTGTGAATTAAAGGGGTTTTTCTCTACATATTCTTATGTTTATTGTTATTGAATTTAAAAAAGCATCTGTGTTAAAATTTGTGCTGGTTTTTTCTATCTTGTGCTAGTAAAGGTTCTAATGAAACTTACACTGAATGCTGAAATGAAGAATTAATTGTCTTGTACTATAGCAAGTAGTTAAAGGCCACCTGTGGGCTTACAACAGCTGGAGTGAGCATGAAACACTATTAAAATTAATGCTTTATATAATTCATGAAAGCTACCTGTGTGACACCTGATAGATTTACCTGGTTATAGGCCAGCTCTGCCTATTTCTCATTAATGACCTTAGCTCAGCATCCCACTGAAGATGACACAGAAAATTCTTGGATGAAGGTATTGCTGAAGCAGGCAAAACCCAGTCTGTACCTGCACTGACAAAACCAAGTTTTTAGGGATATGGTATGCTGAGGCTATTCATGCATTTTGCAGATTCATGGAATAATTTAAATTTAATTAATGAAGCAGTTAATAGTTCCTGCACTGACTTTGCAGTCAGTGGATCACTTCAGCAAACACATTTTGTAACAGCAGGAGTTCATAGAAGGCATTATCAGGGAAACCAACCAGCAAGGAGTTTGAATAGTCTAATCTTGAGGTAACAAAAGCATGAATAACCATTTCAGGCTCTGGATCAGATACAAATGGCTGCAGAATGGTGATATTCTTTAAGCGTGCCCAACAGGATTTGGATTGAACCCAGGAAATAAACCAAAACCCTAGGCAAATTGCTATTAAAATACAGACAACATCAAAGGCAAGAGCAAGGAAATAAAAAGATTGAAAGAAATGTTTTGGTGCAAGGATAATTTATTCTCATTTTATCAACCTTTGCACATGAGAAGATATTTTAGTTTCTAGGAGTGCACATTTTACACCCATATCAATTCAGCAATCCACATTTTCCTCTTCCACTGAGCTTTCCTTCTGTCAATTGAACAATTAGATGATTCTCCATTACTGAGTCCATGGTTTTATTTGTTGTTTGGTTTTTTTCTTCTTGTATTTCTTTCTTCTCAAAAGCCCTCTGGAGATTAAGAGAAAGGAGAGAGAGGTATTCTCTTTCTCCTCCCATGTAAGTTAGAAAGCAACCAGAAGAACAGAAAGATAAAATTTCTTTTGGCTGTTACTGAGACAGAAAGATAGGTGACTTCATTAAAAATTTTTGTCTAGAGAGAAATGCAGATGGTTAAAAGAGAGTTGCCTGTTAGTGTAACAGTTCTCCCAAAAGATGCTTGGTCCAGTGTCCCTTAAAGTCAATCACATCATATGATCCTAATAACAAGCAAACATGATCAAAACAGATCAGCCCAAAATTTGAAGGCCCAGCTCTTCTATACATTCCTGGAAAATTTCCACTGACACAGAGCCTCATAAGGGTACCAGAGCTGAGACTCATCCAAAGATGATCAGAAATCTCTCTATGCTGAAGCCAGAGTAGGCAAAAACAGGAGAATGAAGTGTGACAGAACAAATGGCCAAAGTAGCTGCAAAGTCAGAAATGGGAAACAGCATCATAAGTAGATGAAAAAATCAATTTAAGAAGCGTGAGACACACTTGGATACCAAAATTAAAAGTAAAGTGTGTAATCACTGTTAAGCCCACTTTTGTGCTCTAATGAAATCTAAGGCTGTGACCAGATGGATTTTTCATATTCAGTAATTACTAGGTGCAACTTTTAAAGAAAACAGTTCAAACAATTATGGATTAGATGACTAGGGATTGCATGTCTGTAGAAAGGAATTACAGGTTTTGAGCAGCTGCTTTTGTGTACCACCCTGGGGGTTTCTCCAGCCCTCTCCTCATCAGGCAGGTAGCACCATTAGGGTATTTTGTGGGAAAGGTTTAATTTTGACACACAGAATCCCTGACAAAGGGCCAGGAATGGTGTGGTGCTTCTCTGGATGAGAGGCTGAGGAGTTCTTAGGGAGATTGAAACATATCAAGTTGCTGGGATCCTGTTTCTCTCTTTTTCCACACTATCTGGGCCCTGTCCTCTGATTTCATTGTAACAGCTCTTGAAGACATGAACCACCTTCCCTTAAGTCCCTGTTCCAATCCTGCCCCACAAGTGAGACTGAGTCATGTAATCCTTTAACTGCCTCTGTGAAACAAATAATTCATAAGATAAACACACTTTCAGTTAAAGCAGGGCTGCAACACTCTCTTTTCTGGATAAAGGCATCTCAGTTATGCATTGCAAGGTTCTCACAAGCCAGGCTCCAGCTTTTTTACACATCCACGCAGAAGAACCTAATTAAGGGCTCTGTACAAAAGTGATTAATAATTTCTCATTAAGTTAGGGGAAGTGCAGTATCAGTTATAATTGGGAAAATCTGCACACATGTATCTCTAGTTTCTACCTATTATAAAAGATGCCAACTTCAAAGATTTTGTTACAAAACCACCTATTTTATATTTCCAGTTAAATATGCACTGGGGGTTTTGCTAAATGCTGACTGTCAGAACAAAGGGTCAAAGCTTAGTGCACATGCATAAATATGTTACTCTAATACCTTTTATTTATTTTGGTATGCAGCTACATGCTTCTATTTGTCTCACATCTGTCACTCAACAAAACTAATAAATAAGTGTCAAGTCAAGACAGGGAATCCCCTTTCTTCACACTGCTGCCAGTATAAATTTGACTTAAATTAATATAATTTAACTTCTTATTTCTCTAGTGAAGAAATGGGAAAACCATTTTATTGATTTTCTGTTGATTCCTTTGAACAAAGGTAATAGGCTGACTTCATTAGCCTGTGTTTACTGATATCAGAGTTAAGTTCTGGAAACTGTCATCCGCATCATCCTTGAAGTCCATTTCCTAAATGAATTTTAGCTTTGGATGCTTCTGAATAAATAGAGATTAAGACTCTTCCATTTTTTTTCCATGGTAGGCAATAGGCAGAATGCAGGAGAAGACAAACTCCTTACTCCTTAAGCCCCCCAAAAGTAAAACAAGGTCTTGGAACCCATTGTCTAACAAGAAGTCCAATGGTTTGCAAATTTGGCAAGCACTTCATGCTAAATCAGATTAGCTAAATCTCCACAGTGAACTATGCTATGTAACTTTCTGTGACTTGCCAACAAAAGACATTTCTGCAACTAAACACTGATTTGACAGGAAGTTAGACAAATCCACTCCAACAACTATCTTTGGCTTTCCAAACAAAATGGGAGCACTTAGAGAAAAGGCGAAAAAAATTCACACAAACCCCCCACAATTGCACATAGCTCCAACAAATGCAGAATTTTACTATGTGACCTGGTGCAATGGAGCTTTTTGTATTTTACAGAAGGGAAGTTGAGCACAAAGGGTGGAGCTCAGAGGGACAGTCCCTGACCACCAACATCCGTCTGTGCCCGTCGTCCAACCCCAGCTTTGCTTTGGACAGCCAAATATTGGCCTTATATTTACTGGGCAGTACTTCCAAAACACCCTGCTCCTTCCAAGTTACAGTACAAATAGGGTTTTACAACTCTTGTGGTTCAACCCCAGCTGGCAACTAAGCCACTGGAGTTAACTCACAGCCATCCATTTGCCCTCTCCAGTGAGATGGAGGAGAGAATCAGAAGGGCAGAACTGAGAAAACTCGTGGGTTGAGAGAGAGTTTAACAGGTAAACCAAAAGCTGCTCACACAAGCAAACCAAAACAGGAAAGTCATTCAGCACTTGCCATCAGCAGGCAGGTGTTCAGCCACTCCCAAGCAAGCTGGCCTCCATCCTGTCTAACAGCAGCTTGTGAAGGCAAGTGCCATAACTCTGAATGTCCCCCTTCCTTCTCTCCCAGATCATGTGCTGAACATGACATCCTACGGTGTGGGATGCCCCTGTGGTCAGCTGGGGTCAGCTGCCCTGACTGTGTCCCCTCCCAGCACTTTGTGCACCTCCAGCCTGCTCACTGTGGGGTGGGGTGAGAAGCAGAGAAGGCCTTGAGGCTGTGTAAGCACTGATTAGCAATAGCTAAAATACTTGGGTGTTATAACACTCTTTCCATCACTAATCCAAAACCGTCCCTTACCAGCTACTGTGAAGAAAATTAACTCTACCTCAGCACAAAGTAACTTACCAATGTAATTGTTCCTTTGCCCTGCTTTGATGCTGTCAAAGAAAAAGACATATCTTGTTAGGTTTTCTTCTTAGCAAATACCCAGATATCTCCTAAACATGTTTATATCTCCCTATGCTTCCAGGCTGAGTCCACGGATCCTGTCCTTCTGCCTATGTAGGGGTGCTGGCCTAAGTATTCCCATGGTGTTAGCTCAGATGGTTCTACATGACATGACATTCTTCAATTTAACATTATACTGATTTCCCATCCTTTACTACAGAGCACTGTCAGGCATCAAGGGCTGGGCCAAGGGCAAGCTGAGAAAGTTCACAAGAAAAATGGTCTCCTGGGACCCATCCTTCCCCAGCCTCATCTGTGCCACTGACATGAAATTCAAAATTATGGATGCAAAGTGTATGAAAAAGAAAAGGTATCTTGTTTTTTATAAAACTACTGATTAAAGGATTTCCTTCTCTTAATTAGAAAATAAATAAATAGTTGAAGTGAACAGATGCAAACAAGAACCCTCAAACTAATTCACTTTGGCTAATCAATTCCACACGGAAAATAAATTCATGCAAAACTAAGTCTTCATGTGAACATATCTTTTCAGTGACATGTTCATGAGGTCATTTGCTTCAGATTAATAAACCAGACAGTTCTAGCAGCAGCATACTCACCAACATTAACCTCCTTAATCAACAGTTCATTTGCTTCCTGGAGGAAAGTTGGCCTCCTCACGTTTGCTATTTTCTGGTTAAGAATATGCTGAAGCTGGTGAACACAGGATACAGATGGGTTTCAAGAAGGGTTGGTGTTTATTCTGCCCAGTGGAGCATGCTGGAAAGCTTTCCTTGTGCCCTGAAATATTGTGCTTTTGTCTGCTAAGTCTGTGTCAACAAAGCACAGGCAAAGTAATTTCTAGCACATGAACACTTGGAAAATAGAGGTTCAAGGACCAGCAAAGAAATCCCAGAATGGGAGCATGTGCACTGAAAGTAATGAAGGCAAAATTAATATCTTTATTGATATGTTAAATAAATTGAAATTTCTTATCCTGTTTGTGTAATTACATCCACTGATCTAGTAGACTGAATTAAACTAATATTTTATGTGTTCAACACATCCTTGAAATTTTAGATTTTGTGGGGAAAAATATTCAAAAAAGGAGTAAGAAAAGAGGGTGAAAGTCTGAAGTTCAACTTTCCCCGCTGCAATCAGTGGTGAAGTTGCTATTGGTTTCAATGCATCAGAATTTTGCTGATGCTCAGAAAGCATGAACAGTCTGTAGGATGTTACTTTTCAGCCAAGGCCTTCATATGACCAAGAGTTTCATTTTCATGGGCAAGATCTCATCCTACAGTTAAAATTCTCAGTCTCTTCTTATCCCTTTGGGTTTTGGTGTGTGTGCTGATTTTACCCTGGACACATCCAGGCTGGAACGGGATTGCTCCAGCCCAGCCTGCCCCTCATTCCCTGGTGTGAGACTGCCCAGGAGGGATGGTGTGTGGAGAGGCCACTGTGGCACTGAAGCCCAGCAATTTAAACATGACCTACCCCTGGGGTTTTTTTGGCTGGTAGAGAAAACATGTTTGCAAGTCAAAAGCTGCTTTTTTAACCAGCTCCAATGTGTGGGAGCCAATCATCAAAGCATGGTGTCTATTTTGGTCTTGTTTCATTGTGTGGGGTCTTTGAATGTAAGCTCTGAGAGGTTTTTCATAAGTTGAACTCTTCATTTTCAGAGCTGCTACAGATTGAATCATAAAAACAGCCCTTGGAGAGAGAATTTATAATTTTACTGTGTAGTTTTAAGCTCAGCTTTTAATTCCATATGCAAACAAACCTGATTAAAGATGATCTCCAAAGAGGAAAAGCCATAAGTTTTTTTTTTAATTTTCATTGACTTGGAGTTCACAGCTCAAATATTTTCCACAGTGATCCATGAAGAACTGTAACTGTGTGTATAGCCTTCAAAGCAAAACAAGTGCTGCCACGTGGCCCAATTACCTGCTCTGTATTGCCAGACAAATTTTAGGTATTTGTTGCATATTCATTGCTTTGGGGCATTTAAAGGTGAGAAAACATAATTTTAAAAACTTGTTTCAAAATCTAATGTCCTATTCTTGCCTTACACTTGTTTCACTATCTAGGTAATATGAGAATCAAAATAAAAATTCACGTAGTTCCTGTGATGCACTGGATTAATAACTGGAGGAGCAAAAGGGGATTGTTCATGTGCATGCAAGTGTTAAAAATGAGAAAACTGAAATA
>VZRX01009344.1:0-17626 GCA_013398075.1 Notiomystis cincta | reverse complement strand
TTTTTTTTTTTTTTTTTTCACAGAAATCAGCTGGGCAGAGGAGCAGGATTCTGGGCAGAGCCCCACAGAGGAGACAGCAGGACAGGTTCAGCAGTTCCCCACTTTGCCTTGTCTGTGCCTGACCTGCAGCAGTGTCTGCCCATTCCCAGAGCTGAGGCTGTGTGAGCCAACAGAGCCAGAAGCTGCACAGGTCTGGGCATCTCAGGGAAAGGCTGGAGGTGCACAGACACAGAACAAGGGCCTGCATAGCCAGTGTTAATGTGCTCAGGCTCAGGTGCTGTGAGTTTGGCTCACAGCCATTTCCCAGTATCACTCTAGAAACCAGCTTATCTTTTCTCACATGGTAAAGGTGAATTTTCATTAATTAGTTTCATATGCCTCACTTTCTTAGAGATTTTCCAAATTACAGTTACTCTGTGCCTCACAGTCTTCTGATCCAACAACAAAATATGTGTTAATGACTAAAAGAGACCCCTAACCTACATTTCTGAAATTTAAGAAACCCTGCAAAGTATCATGGTTGCTGACTAAAATGCCATGACTTCAAAACTATCTATATGAGTCGATTATTTTACTTTAGGCTAGAAGAAAAATCCAGCAGCTTGGGAAAAAAGAGAAAAGAGCAATGAAAGGACATGCTAGATTATGTGATGCTTTTGTTTCAGAGACCCAAATATCAGCCTACTTCTTCTGCAATTTCAATTTTGTTGTGTTATCAAGCATAACACCATTTCAGACGAACAATACCATCAACACTGAATCTACCATATGTGGCAAGCCTGCATTTATAAATAATTATAACATATCCATATTTACCTGGGAATATCTAGGTATAAATCATAATTCTGAATGTTTAATTTTGTATCTGTATGTCCTCAACAAGATTTTATAGGTAAAAGATGCATTTATAGTTGAAGAAAGTCAAATTATGCCTGAATATTTTGCGGTATGAGAAGAAAAAGAAGACAGTCATTTTTGCAGATATATCTCTTCCTTAAAAATTCTGCTCATTTTTTGAGGATCTTCCCCAGTGTCAAAGAATCTGCATGCTGATGTTCGGAAAACTGGCGACATAGCAGTAAATATTCAGTGGAGAATTTAATTTCATACTCATTAACTTTCTGAAAACAATGCTTTTGAGCAGAAAGCTGGTATTCCTTTTCTACAAACCTAAGTGATGATGCTGAACTGAAACAAGAGCCCAGTTCCCAAGACGGAAGTTAGAGGTGACAGTGTTGTGCGTAATGAAAAGAGGCTTTTAAATAATCCACGATAAATAAAAATGCAGTCTTCTTTCAAAGCCTAGTTCTACATCTGTGCTCAAAAAGCATGAACCATGAGCCACATGATGAATGTCTGTAAATGTTCACTGAGACTCAGAGTAAAGGTCAAAGTATATAATAACAGTCAGTCAATCAGTCAAGCATTGTTTGCATTGATTTTCACAGACTGTTCTTCGAATGCACAGGTGTGGGATTTAAACCACTTGCTGCTGCAAGTTATGAAGCATCAGAATGGTCCTTTCCCCACAGTTCAGCCCTCTGCCTCACATGTCATCTTAGTACCTCATCCTTGCAACATGGCAAATCATTCTGCATTGTATTAACTTTGAGTAATTCCTCAGGGTAGTAGGATTATTTCAATGCTAACTTATATATGTAAATAATTTTACAGGATCAAGATGACACTGTGAAAATATTTGAGTCATGTAGTATGTCTAAGGTATATTCAAATTGCATGGTTGGACATGGTCCATTTTTGAACATAACATACAAACAGCCAAATTTTTGAAGTTTACATATTATGATTTCTTAAACTCCTTTTAACAATAATTGATAGGGTTTTTTTAGATGTGCTGACACATTGGGATTCATCCTTTGTCGAGAAGAAAACCCTGTGACTGCAGTAAGCCTTGACCACTTGGAAATAATTTGATCATGTCTTAACCTCTCCCAGCTATCACTGTTTTCATTATTACCTGACATCCTTCTCAGCCAACTCCCACTTCTCTATCTGGCTGGGGTTTGTTTCCTATTAAGAACTTTTTTGGTGGGCCATCCGAAGCAGTACACTTTGTTTCCTCATGTGCATGGTACCTAAAGGAATATCAGAACCCTAGCACTAATAACAAGGGCAATTTCAAATATATTGGAATACATACCAGTAGATTTCTACAAGACTTCTTTCTTCCTCTGCCTGAGAAAAAAGGCCTAAACCCTTGAAAAGCATTTTTACTAAAAAGCTCACCAACACAGTGTAAGCTTAAGAGGAAAAGACTATGAAAATTGATATTGTTTGAGAGAAAAAGTCACAGCTGATTTCCATGAAATTTTATCAGAAAACCAGTCTGGTTTTCAATTTGCTATAATTTTCAGTAGTTTTGAATATGTGAGGATAGCTATACATTAACATTCCCTTCGCCTCGTCAAATACTGAACATTTCTAGAGTTACCAAGGGACAAATAGAGCAATTTTGATTTCATGCAATAATAGAGTTGATACCCTTCCAGACTATTTTATATTGGGTTTATTGTATGTTTGGAATACTGCAAGATTTTTTATTTTGCAATGTGACATTGCTTTTAGATTCAAAATAAACCAGAAATATTTGTTTCTTCCCTGTAACTACAATATATGTCAGTATTTTCACTTGCATGGATCAAGTGCTCTCAAGCTGTGAGATGAGCTTGCCTGATGCGACTTCCAGAGCAAGATGTACCAAGTCCAGGGAAAAAAACAAAATAAGCATTTATTTTCTCTTATTATTCTCTATTTGGGATAAAACAAACTTAGAATTTTCTAACTTATGATGAATAGAACAGGTGCTCCTGTTTTTTGATGACTTCCAAGCAGAAGTGATCTGGCAAAGCAAGAAGCGACACCAAGATTGCACACTCAGATGTTGTTAACTTTCACAACTAGTTGATATTTCCAGAGGGCTATTAAAAAGAAGTTAATCCACAGGGAATCCCATTCTTTGTTTATCTCAGTAGCAAAAACATGCTAGGTTGCTTTTATTTTACAAGGTTTTGATTCTTCTTTCCCTGAATCTAATGGTACTTTTATCAATAAGCCTTTAAGTCAACTTTCCAAAGGTATGATTTGGTTATCTGATGGAGGAAGAAATAACGAGGAAGAAAGTTGGTTGCTCCAGTGTTTCTGGAAGAGCAGGACTCTCCTGAACTTTGAAGTCACACACTTTGAACTGGACACTCAAGCCAGGTGTGCCAGTATCCAGATATGGGGCTACAAGTTCATGTTAAGAACTGAAACTTGGAAATAAATCATGCAATAAGATTTCTTCCTCGTAGTGGCAGGCCACACAGTATGGATGAAACAGGATTAGGAAGAGAATGCATTACAATAATGTTTCAGTCTGTCTGTTAACATGATTTGTCCTTTATTATGCAATATCTACTGCTCAATCTGATCTTGTTTCAAGCCCTTTCAAATTAAGAACTTATTTGTTCCCTTAGGTCAAGATCCCCACCTCCCAATTCCCATGTCAGTGACATCTTCAGCTAGTGCTAATAGCAAATCTTGCATTATAGATAACAGATATTTCACTAAAAAAAAGCTAAATATGCCTAATACTTCCCGACTTACTAAATCTTAACTATATTTAATAATATGCATTTTGTAAAAATATTCTTCATTTAGGTGGAATAAGTATATATTTTGATCTGGACAAATAAGCTCAGTATTATCAATTTTCAGATTTTTTGATTATTCCCTCCTCTGCTCTATAGAAATTCCCTTCTTACAGTAAGTGATACTGCTCCCTTACTCAGGCTTCATCCTGAAAAATATAATTCCTCAGCTAAGTCAGGACTCTCCTTGTCCTATAAAAACAGAGTTTCTGGTCTTTGTATAAGTTCCTGTTAGCAGAGTAAATTTCACCTTCAGTTAAAAGCTTTCACATTTTTTGGGGGGGAGAACCTATCAATTTGTGAGCATACTCTTCCTAGAGATGGAGAGTTTTCAAGAAATTTTCCGTAGAAACCCATTTGTTCATGCCAAAAAGAGAAAGGCAATTATTATATCAGCTCTCATTCTTAAAGATAAACCTGCTCAAAATTTAGTAGTTCACAACTTTCCTGGCTCCATTAGATTTCAAGATTTTTTTTTAAATTTTGCTCTAACTTTAATAATTTTACTGGGCTTGCATAATAGTGAAAGAACTATTTTCCATACTGGTAGATATAAATCTATTCAAAAGCCACTGAACATCAAGAGGAAAATTTAAGAAAAGACAATCATAGTGTCCAATATAATTTTGAAGAATGCAAAAATGAAGCTTGAGAAATAAATTTTTTCTCAGTTTTACACTCAGTAGTTGGAGCAGCTTTTTACTTCCTTCTTAAAGTTATGCTACAGAAGAAAAGCCCCACAAGATATGCAGCTAAAATAGTAAAATCAAGCTGTGAAAAGCAAGGAGTTGGAGCTGCATTTGTGATTTTAAATTTGTTCCTTTTAAGACATAATTTACTTTAAACTGTCATTACTATACACTGTCATTACACAATTACTTGGAATATTTTCCACATAATTCTGACACGGTATGTAGTCATTATTCAAGTGAGGAAATATTTAGTGGAAAAATTCAACCCATCCTTATCTACAATCACAGAATCATAGAATGGTTTAGGTTGGAAAAGACCTACGAGAGCCTTCATGGGGAGATGTGATGAATGTGCTACAATGATGCATTGGCCAATAACATTAGCAAACACTAAATTTCACATATTTTCCCATTTTAAGCTCACTTGAATATACGCAACATTTATTTACAAGATTGAACTAACACCATTTTTCTAAGGCTGCCATTTCTTCTTCTGGGACTATACTGTAGCCTAAATCCTAGAAATGTCCAAAAATGTTGAATGTGGAAATCCTCACTGCTTGTTGCTCCTGGTAGCCTGCAGTACTGCAAGGCAGTCCATAAAAGATGGAAATGAGGAGACATTTCATCTCGTACACATGGAATAGCAGTTATTACTCAAAATAAATGCAAAGACATTTTTACTGAGAATCAGTTTCCTTCAAAAAACAGTTTGTTCTGTACAACTTAGTAAAATATACAAAGCAATTTTTAAAAGGGTAGAAAGCCTACTGAATGTAATGGTGAAGACGTGAGAGGGATTCAGACTTTTTTTGGTTGTAGAGTTAGCACAACCTACACACAGACAAACACAAGTCCTTAATTTAAAAACAAAAGAAGGATTGAAGAACAGCTCAATACCCTTTGAGATAAATAAGATAAAATAACAGATTCTCACATTAATAACATAATTTATGTATTGCTTCATAAAACTATTAAAGGTATTCTGTGAATATTCAATCTTGTGCCAAAGCTCATGTCACTTCACGAGTTTTCTGCTGAGTTTCCTTCTGAACATCCTCTGCACATCATTAAGTGACCAGCTGAAAACCAGCAAGCTGTCACAAACACACAGGTGTACACAGATACACACAGGGCAACTACAGACACATGCTTCCAGGAGGGTCCCTGCTCCTGTGGTTTCTGTCAAGGACTGAGCCAGGAACTCCAGTTTGGAAAAGGCTGTGTGCAGACTCCACAGTCACTGGA
Source organism: Notiomystis cincta (assembly GCA_013398075.1). Taxonomy (NCBI): domain Eukaryota; kingdom Metazoa; phylum Chordata; class Aves; order Passeriformes; family Notiomystidae; genus Notiomystis; species Notiomystis cincta. The sequence goes on along the minus strand of VZRX01009344.1, from coordinate 12,036 downwards.
AAAGGAGCAGGAGGCAGTGTCCAGTGCCAGAGCAGAGATTCCTCTGTAGTGACCACAGTGGAGGGGATGCCCACAACCATGGAAGACCCCATGTCCTAGGAGGTGGATAGTTCCTGAAATAAGTTGTTGCCATGAAGAGCCCACTCTGGAGCAGGGGGAATACGTGGACTGCCTGTAATGCCATTCTACCAAAAAAAAAATTTAAAAATTAAGAGCTCTCTCTTTATGAATTTTGCTTACTCTCAAATTAAATAGACCAATTTTTTTTTATTATATTTGATAAAGGAAAAGAAAATAATACACTGCACACTGACTTTTACAAGACCATTTTCTTTCTATTAGGTGTGCCAAATAAGTTTTAAGTCTGATTTTTCCCCCATGAAACAAGTTAGACAGCTGAGGCAAAGAATTCCTTCAAATATTTAATACCTGTAAAATTTGCCATGCATCATCAGAAATCATGTATATATTTTTCAATTAAGAAGTTTTTAATTAAATCTTCCCAGAAATATATGGTTATAGATCAAATCATAATTTGTAGAAGTTAAAAAGAAATTTCCAAATTCTTAGCTGTTGAGTAGCAGGTAATTGCCAGTGAAACCTAAGAAAATATTTTTAAGCCTATTAGCACTGTCCAGTGTTTCTTGAGTAACTCTTAAGATGTAATTACCAAGAAAACCACATATGTTTTGATTTGTCCACACTTCTATCCTAGAAACTTCTGATCTTAGCTGGATGCTACAGTGAACAACTCTTGGCACCTTTGGCTTAGGAAGTCCTGCCTTTCCTAACCTGTGAGATGGATTTCAGAGTCCTCCTTGAGCTCCATGCTAGCACAGCTATCTGGTTACTTATATTTCAAGTGCATATTTTAAAACTAACTTTACATCTCCAACCTACACCAGCATCACAGAAACAACTGCAAACCTATTCACAGATGGTTTGGTTGCATATGACACGACAGCTGCTGTTGATTCCATCTTAATATCATTAACCTATGAAAATACATTCAGCACAACTGCAGCCTTCCACGCTGAACTTCATAAAGTAGTTCAAATCATTGTTTGCTGCAGGTCATTAAGAAACTAGTAAACAGACTATTTAACAATGATGCTAATGTAAATTTTCCATGACAGCAGTCACTGGTACCCTGCTGACAAATGATAATGTCCTCGCAACGTGTCCTTAGAGCTCAGCAATTACTTCTGTATTCATGAGTGTATTCGGCTGCAAGTTTACCTGCTCTGAATGTAAAATCTCTCTGCAAAGCTTACATGTGCTAAGTGCATCAGGTGCATGTACAACATGAATATGTTCAAAATACCTCTAAAAGAAATAATCTGTTCACCTCAGGCATTACACAATATTTCCCCACCACTCAAGATTCTTCCTGAAATTCTGCTTTATTGAACTATTGTTTTAGCTCCTTACCTTACAAGATAACACAATAAGAAAACATTTCAAGGAACAAAAAGTGAAATGCTCCAAAAGAACTGCAAAAGAAACAGCTTTAAAGGTGTCTTGACTACTTGTGTAAAACAGCCTTTCGATATTTCAAACACCATTAGCATAGTTTGAAGCACAGTTTTATGATGATGATTCTTTCAAGCTGCTTTTAAACCTTTTAAACTATTTGAAGGACAAAATTTGCATTTCAATAGTTAAGACAGAGCAGCTAATATTTTTAAACAAGTTTTACATTTTAAAGTGTCCACTACTTGATTAAAGTTACCTCCAAGTGCATAAAGAAATAAACAATACTGTATTTGAAGCATAAGTGATTATACGTGAGAAGTCATATTAGAGGGGGATAGTCTGAGAAAATAGGACAACATGTATCTTTAAAAGAGGGATAATGGGGAATCCAAAGAAAACAGGACACTAACTAGAGACTATATTAAAATGGAATACATGTGTACACAGAAAATTTAGAAATACCTGAAGAATAATAAAATCAAACAATGCATATTTTACAAAAATTAACTATGTCAAGCCAAGCTAATCTCCTGAGTCAGGATAACTATATTATTGGGTGAACTGATTTTGGCTGGTGTAATCTCCTTCACAGTAGCTGGTCTGGGGCTCTGGCTTGGATTTGTGGTGGAAGCAGTGTTGGTAACACAGGGATGTTGTAGTCACTGCTGAGCAGCACTCACACAGTTAAGGCCTTTCCTGCCTCTCACCCCACCCTACAAGCAAGGAGGCTCAGTGTGCACAGGGAGCTGGGAGGGGACACAGCTGGGACAGCTGACCCCAGCTGACCCAAGGGACATTCCAGACCATAGGCACCATGCTCAGCATATAAAGCTGAGGGGAGAAGAAGGAAGGGAGGACATTCAGAGTGTTCAGTCACCGTTACACGTGATGATGGATCCCTGCTTTCCTGAAGATGGCTGAACTCTGGCCTAACCATGGGAAGTGGCAAAGGAATTCCTTGCTTTGCTTGTGTGTGCCTTTTTCTTTCCCTATTAAACTGTCTTTATCTCAGCCCATGAGTTTTCTCATTTTTACCATTCCAATTCCCCGATCACTCTGTGGTGGGGAGTGCCCGAGTGGCTGTGTGGTGCTGTGTTGCCAGCTGGGGTTAAACTATGGAAGAAGAATAAATTTGCAGTATCTTGAGTACATTAAGAAATGTAATATTTATTCATATTAAATTATCGTAAGAAAATAAGGGAAATGTCATGTAGATGAAAAAACATATAGAGACTGTGTGTGACTTCTTGGAAATTTCTTCTCAAAGAATAACTATCAGTATCAAATGGGGATTTTCTTTCAGACTCTCCCTCAGAGATTTCAGGCCCAACTCTGCTCAGAGCTTTCATTAAAAGTATGGCTTAAAAAGTCAAAAAAGTATTGGAGATTAAACAGGATACATGAAGGTTACAGACATCTGGAGAACAACCTGAGAATCCAGAACTGTCCTAATAAATCCATAATCTAGAATTAAAAAGAAATTAATAAAAAAGAAATAAAGTTCAGGGCAAAATAACTAGTAAGGAGAAATGAATACTGAAAATGCCAAGGGAGGAAAGAAGGACCTGGAAGTTTGAGAGTATTAGAAAAGACCTGTGAGTCAACAGTGCAGTATTACTGCTAAAGAAGGAAAGGGAAAATCTTTTGTCAAGCATTTTGCAGGTAAGATATGAGTGAGAATCATTTCCTTCTACCTGGCTGCAGGGAGAATGCAGTGAAGGAGGTGCCAGTAGCTTTCAGTGCCATACTCCAAAACCCACATGGAAAGAACACAGAAGAAAACGGCAGTAAAGAGAAGAGGGCTCAGAAAGTATTAGTCATGAAGGAAGACTGCAAAAATAAGGGTTTCTTTTAGTCTAGGCAGACAAAGACTTGATAGATCTTTTAGGATACGGCAGATTGTTAATAGGAAAGACAATGATCAATTGTTATCAATTGTTCAATGTGAAGGAAGACAAAAAGTATAACTTGCAGTAAAGGCTATATAGGTCATATACTAATAAAAAAATTGAGAGGAGAAAGCTTGAACAGGACACCCTTGGAGAGTCTTTTAGCAGAAATCTAAAAAAAAGTAGCAGATAAAAATCTCTGTAGGAAGCTCTGGTGTGTTTGTTCCTTCCCCAGAGCCAGAGGACTGGACGATATAACCTTTGGAATCTATTCCATCCCTGCATTTCTAATTCAATGACCACATGATGTGCTTTAGTAGGGACCACTTATGGATTTTTTAAAAGAGTGCTCTAAGTGACATAAGGTTAGATAATTTCACCCTTTTGCAAAGGAGCATTTTCTTCCTCTACAGGCACCCTGCTTGCCTTGCACTTACTTACAGATTACAGTGCTATTTAGCACAGTAAAAGACTGAGAAAGTTAATATAAAATGTATTTGGGGTAATTTTTTTAAGTGTGTATACATAAATAATTACAACAAAACCTGACCTGTTTTAAAAGATGCTCAATGAAAAAACTTTCTATGAATAATCCCTGGTCCTGAGAGTATGAGTTGTTGTGTATCAACTATTAAATAAACCAACAGCTTATAAATTAATTTATTTTCAGGGACATTAGTGCTAAATGGGATCATTACAGCACTAAATTGCTTCATAAACTTTACTTAATAGTGCAACAGATAAACCCACCTTGATATGGCATCTTCAATACATATTTCAGATGACTGACATGTCTTGACTATCAGAATACTAGTAGGAACTTAAACTTACAGCATTTAATGCATCAAAGACTGTCTGATTTCTAGAGAAAACAGATTCTAGTTCTGCAAAGACAGCACATGGCTATAGCTGAATGACAGCAATTATCTAGTCTGCAGCATTTACAGTGTGGGGGACGGGGGCTGGAAGCCAGCTAGAGCTGAGCCAAAGAGACAGATTTATTTGAGATAAACTTTAACCCTACCATGGAGAGAATAATACAAGTTTGAATACAGAAAGGCTGAAACTGTGGGCTGAAAATGCATCTTCAAATCCAGGCAATATTGCATGAGCTTTAATTAATGTGGATATTAAGCAGAAAATGTGTGTGTGTGTGTGTGTGTGTGTGTGTGTGTGTGTGTGTGTGTGATTTGAGAAAAGCAGTGCATTACTTGATTGTGTGTTTTTTTTTCTGAAGCTGAGAAATATCTTCCTGTAAGTAAGCAATGCTGTGGTACAAAAGTGTAGGTGATATGGCAGCAGGATATTTATCTCTCAGACATGCAGGTACAGGTCTGTTAGGAACTTGGAAAAGCAGGACAAGATCACAGGATGTAGGTGAAAAGTATTTTTATTGGCAATAAACCTCACTAAAACTAATTTTTATGAGCAATTTAGTGTATCAAACTGCAGTTACATTCTATAAGCATGATTTTGTAGAAACAGCACTGAGGTTTTCCTGGTTATCATGCTTTCAAATATTTTTTATCAAATTTGCTACACTTCATGAGTTAAAAAGACAGGGCAGAGGCTTCTTCTCAGCAATTTCACTATTCCCTTTCTCCCCCTGGATCTGGAATCATCCTTTTTGTTCATCCAGCATCATCAATACTGAGACTTCTGCAGCTGGAGCTGATGAGGTGATTCTCTGGTAGTGGTGGCACGAGAAACAGAAACCAGCTCACTCCTTCATGTGGGAGACAGCACTCAGGAGGAGAACAACAGAAATGAGCTAAAAACTATTGCCTTCAAACAAAGGTGAATTTAGGGGTTTTATTCATAAGAAATGACAATTAGGTCAATACAGCAAAATGCTATGGGTAGTGAACAGAGGCTATTCTTCATACAGTTCTGACATCTTCCTTGCTCTGCTGAGTAGATTATGTCACAGAGGTTATGGCAAAACATTTTAACGAGAAATGGTAAGAAAATGAAAAATATTTTCCATCAACTTTTGGCAAAAAATCCCCAAAGCACAAAAATATTTAGCAGGGAAATATTTTTTTTCATGGAATTATTGTGATGTTTTAATATGTTTTTGTGGGTTTGCTTTGGGTTTTGTTTTGGTTTTGCTTTGTCAGTTATTTTTTTTTTAATATAACTAAAGAAACAATCTTTTTTTTTATCTAGGAAAAACAAATTTTTATTCATAAGAATTCACATTCCAAACATCTGTAATTATCTAAATCGAGTTTCTGTCTCCTGATTTTCTTCTGGTTTCTTCCCATCTCATTCCACACCGAATTCAGTTTCACTACAAAGCGTTCACCTGCGGGGGGTTGTCTTTGTTACTGTGACTGTTCTTTGCTGAGAAGATGCAGAATCAAAGTCCTGATCCCGGATAAAAAAGGGAATTTTTAAGCACCATGTGATTCAGAAGATATGCATGTCTCCTGTCTATGACAGAGGGACATGTGGGTGGATGACCTTTCTTAACCTGTACCATCCCTCTCAGGTAACAACCTGACTTTTTGGTGTGGGTGGTTACTAACCAGACTCCTCAGATAAACCCAGGGGAACCCTTCCTTTGCTACTTTAGAAAAGTACTCAAACGAATAAGTATAGAAAATGAGAATGAAATGCAGTTATTTTAAACCCTATTTCACGGTAGTTTATGGACAGTTGGTCTAACCTGCCCAGTACCTAGAAGACTAGCAATAAGTCATTTTGAATTCAGGAATTATTATAAGTGATGGGCAGAAACAAGCATTAGCAAAAGTTGATCTTTTTTCCCTGTATAAACAAGACCAGATGGGCTCAGGCAGAATGCTTTTAAGTTGCTGCATTTTCCCCATTAGCACACCTCTAATTGATGAGGAAATTGCCCCATCCTTCAGAATTACCTGGCATTTACTACTGCCTAAGCTCTACTTAGGAAAGAAACATTGCTTCAAACTTTTGTATTTTCTCAGGTACACCCCACGACGCAGCCCAGGTTATAAATATGGACAGGAAAAAACCTATTAAACCATTATAAATGTAATGAATATGGGAACAAATTTAAAGGGCATGGATTCCAATTTCGGTTTTTTATCAAATTCCCAGGGACTGAAGCTGTCTGAGAAGTATTGCAAAAGAATTTCACAATACTAATTCATTGAGAAATAAAATGGCAAATGAAATTCTGTATCAAAAAAAAAGTACAAAGCAGTGCACATGGGAAAAACCACCTTAACTATGCACACACAATGGTCGAAGGTCTAAATTAGCTACTACCACTCAGGAAAAAGACATGGAAGTCTTTGTGAATAGTTTCCTGAAAACATTGTCTGCACATTCAGAGGAATATGAAGTTTTAGGAACGATTAGAAAAAAAATGAGCTAAGCAGAAACCAGTTTTACACCTGAAAAAATGTGTCCTATTTCATATGCCTTGTTTTTTTTCAGAAAGACTCAAGAAGTGGCAGAGAGAATTTTGCCAGGGAAGATTGATATATAGTATAGACTATAAGATATGGAAAGACAGAAAGAGGTGACTGAAAGGTGATATTTTAACAGTATATAAAGCTATGGCAAGGTAAACCTTTTTTTTTTTTTTTTTCATTACCTTTGGGAATTTCCAGGAAATAGTCAATACAAAATAAGGTTTAAAAGAAACTAAATAAACTACTCTCTTACTATGAGGTTATAGAGTGCATTTGCATAGGATGCTGCTGGACACTGGAAATAAATACAAGGCAACAACAACTGTAGGCAACTCTTCAATGCAGGGACCTCTAGAAAATCTTTAGTTTAGAAGCCTCAAAGTCCTGACTGTCAAAAGGTCAAAGGACTCAGCAAGAGTCCTCTCCAAAGTCCCTTAAAGTTTAAACAAAAAGATCTCAGCTCTCAGACTCTTCCCTAAGAAACCTCTATCAGTTAATGTTATGTATAGGATACTGTTATAAATGGACATTGAGTCTAACTTGCAGTTAGACTGCATAGCAGTTCTTAATTATATCAGTGTTACCATACTTTTCTCAGACTGAAAAAAACCCTGACTGACACCAGCACAGTATCACTTATAATCAAGATTTTTCATTTTGCACAACAACTTCTCCTTGGATGGTCACGGTGTCTTTATAGTATTCCTTTAATTCCTTCAGGTCATTAGGTTTGCAAAGAATGATGTTAACATGCAGCACAGTAAGAAAGCAGTAAGACTGGTAGATGAACAATTTCAAAGCTAGATGCATTGTACTACAGTTGTTCCACTATCAAAATAAAACTCTTAATGAGAAGTATTATTAAAAATAATTAAGTGTTCTCTCTACCCCAGAATTTAGATGAATGAAAAACAGTAAGAATGAAAATGGGAGGGAAAAAAATGACGCAAAATGGAAGAAAGTGCTGTAAAGCATTTCCTGACAAGGAGTTAAGGAAAATGTATCTTATGTGCACTGCTCATCTATTCAGTACTGCTGGTATCATTACAAAAGCTGAGACCATGCCAAAGGGTGGAGTGCAAAAAATTCTACATAGATGATTTGTATTCTATTTACTTTCTATTGCCTAGAAGTGCTAAGCACTTCACAAAAGACCTAGCCTTGTCTCAGAGTTTACAGTCTAAGGGATCTATTTGACAGATATGTGAGCTACAACGTTTCATAAGGCAAGAAAGGACTAGGAAAGGACAGGGTGTTGACTCAATTGGTTTTGCCATCATTTATTTATTGCTGAAGCATTTCCAGTGGTCACACAGTGAAAGCTGCAATAAAGATTGTATTTGAAGCAAGACTAATCCAAAGGAAGGAGTCCCTTTTTGGGATGGATCTCTGTGCCCAGATGGTTGTGCCATAGGGAGCCGTTGTGGCGCAGACATTTGCCCGCTCTGAAAGGACTCATTGGGAGCCCTGGCAAACAGGCCAGGGGCAGGGTGTTGTCTGCTTTAAAGCTGTCACTGCACCTGGAACCTGCTGAGAAAGGGTGAAAGTGGATCTTTATATTTGTGTCTTTTGACAGTGAAATTGTCATTCTCCTTTCCTCCTCTCTGTGCTCCTAATTTTCACAACCTATCCCTGACAATTGGCATAGCCTTTACCTTCCCCCTTTCTCACCCAAGGCCTCTTCTCCCTCACAATATTACATGTCCCCAGGCACATAATGACATGCCTTTTTAATAGATGGTGGAGCTGGAATTTGCATTTTGGATGCAAGAATTATAAATATGAATCAAAGTTGCTTCTTCAACATGTGGATATTTATCTACTACATATTAAACACGAATTCTGTCCACAGTGCTGTCTGTCTCCTCCAAGTCCCACTTTTCCTCTGGGATTCCCCTAAGATGAATGCCTCTGGTATTTTCTCTGCAGGTTTATTCCTCCTAGCTAACGTACAGCCTTCATCTCTTCTTTAGAGTAAATCTTCTCATATTATTCCAGTTCCTGCAGGGTCTTCTCATGCAGGCATGTTGTTCAAGCACAAGACTATCTGATTAAGAAAACAGCTAAAGTTTTCCAAACCTTGCCAGAAGGGAAAAAAAATCATATGCATGCATCTTCTGCAGCAGGAGTCATTCCCATGCTGCAGCAGATAGTCAGCCTCAGCTGATTCTCTAAAGAATGAGTCTTCTCTCTAGTGGTGGCCTCCAGACAAGGCCAACACGAGTTGTTGGTGCCCTACGGCTGAGCAAGCCTCCACCACCACCAGCCAGCACTCCCTGGACAGGCCCCCTCCAGCCTATCACTTCCACACGACTGATGCACTCAACAAAACTTCTTAAAATAATTTCTAAATTTCTCTGGTATTTCATTGTCAAACTCTGAGATCTGTTCCTTGTTCCCTTAATCACCAAGCACAACCTTCATAGTCTGCCTGAGAGGAACTAAGGGAATCCTGGGACCTCCGTTCAGAAATGGCTTCATGCGGCGCCTCCCGGAAAACACAGGCTCTCCTTTCTGTCTCCTCCTGCTTGGCAGGGTACAGCTATCTGGTTTATGCGGCAAGGCTGGGGGGGAAGGGTGTGCTGCAGGGGTGGCCTCCATCACAGGACAGCACAAGCTCCCAAAAGGAGCCAGTTTCATCCAGCTCCAAAACAGACCCAGCGCTGCCCGAATCTGAGGCCATCAGTGATGCCTGGTGGCACCTCTGGGATGACATATTCAAGAAAGGGGCAAAAACCACTGCACAGCAGCTGCATGAGAAAAGAGTGAGAAGAATGGGGAAGAAACAAGCCTGCAAGACACCAAAGTCAGGGAAGTAAGAAGGGGAAGAAGTGCTCCAGGCACCACAGCCGCCCTGCATGGTCAAGACCATGATATCAAGCAGATATCAAGACTGCAGCCATCCTGTGGAATACTCTATGCTGAAGCAGGTGGAGGCTCCTCAAAGAAGCTGCAGCCCATGGAGAACTCATGCTGGAGGTTTTCTGACAGGAATGGCAGCCCATTGAGAGCCTCCACTGGAACAGACTGTTCCTGAAGAACTGTTCTCAATGGGAAAGACCCACTCTGAAGCAGAAAAAAAAAACAATGAGAAGAAAGGAGCAGCAAAGTTTTTTGGACTAACCAGAACCTCCATCCCTCATCCCTCTGTATTGCTCAAGAGAAGGACAGAGAAAAGTGCTGAAAGAAGTAGTAAAGTTGAGCCTGGTAAGAGCTGTGTGTGGAAAGTGTTTACAGTTTTGTCCTTGTTTCTTACCATCCTATTCTATTACTCACTGGCAATAAACTAAATTACCTTTACCCAATTTGAGTCTTTTTTTGCTTGTGATAATAAGTGGTGAGTAATCTCACCATCCTAACCATGACCCTTGAGTTTTTTTCACCTTATTTTTCACCCCCTGCTATTTGGGAATGGCAGAGCAGCTTCATGGGCACTTGGCAATCGGACAAAGTTAAGCCACCAGAGCAGAAGTGAGTCTAAAATCTTATCTCACCTTTCTCCCCTCCAGCCTTAATCCTGATTACATCCCTGTTACCTTTCCTGTTCCAGTTCTTCTGTAAGATAAATATTGTGATCTATTACTTGATCATCTGCTATTCACTTCTCAAAACTTACTGAAATGGGATTTTTCCCCTTTGATATCACAATTCTTTGGTTTTTTCCCCTTGTGTCTTTTAAACAAAATTGCTATAGTATGGACTCATCCTCCTTTTTTCATTTGCTTTCCACAGCTGCAAAAATGATCCTGACCTGTCTGAGCAAGGGAGTGTCAAGCAGAGGATGGGTTTATTTCCAGGCATAGCACTGAGTGATACTGGTAAAAGAATACTGGGTTCGTCTCTGACAGTCAGCATCAGAAACCAAAGCTAGAAAAATGCAGGTTTTAACAAATGAGAGTAGATATCAACTTGAACAACTTACCCAGGGAAGTGATGGATTTCCTGTCTCTTGAAGTCTTTAAATCAAGATTGGAAGTTTCTCTAATATACATTGTCCAACTCCAAGAGAAATTACAGATTTGATGTAGGAACCGCTAGGTGAGACTCTTGGTCAGATCAGGTTAGACCACTGTACCTTCCTTGTGTACTCTCAAATTAAATTTAAATTAACATGCTACCACTGTGTTTGAAAATGTTTGAAAAAGACCAAAGCCTATTCCTCAGCTCGGTTAGTAGGCAGTAACTTGCTGATCCACTGTAACAGATACACATCTAAAATATTAATATTTAATATTTGGCATGAATTCACATGTGTATGTGCCAGCAAATTAACTAAATATTTTACCTGTTTCCAAGTTCACTTGCTCCTAGTGGTGGAGAACCAGCCAGCCATGAAAATATGATCTCATTTTCACTGCTTTTTATTTGGATTTACAAAGTCAAAAAGTTAGATGGAGGAAAAGAGAAACCAAATTTTGGGGAGAATTGAGGGAGACAAAGGAGGCAAAACAAGGAAGAAGAAAAGGAAACCAAACAAGAGCAAAAGCAGAGGTCACAAAAAGAGATGGGTAAATAATGTGAAGAACAAGCCTGCCGTTTCAGAGGGAGGACTGGAAAACGTGAAGGGAAAGTAAACAGAAGTAGAAGATTTACTGAAACACAAAGGAATGAGTATTCTGAAATGCAGGTTAAGTCTGTTTGCCACTGATCTGCAAAGAAATCTTTCAAAAAGTAATTCATTTACAGGAACTCCGCCGTCTCCCAAACACACGCACACACAGGGTCATGCACACAGCTGGACATGTCCATGCTGATAAGTCTATCTGTCCATCCATCTCTGCTTTCAATGTTCTCTGCTCACTCTCCCATGTGGTAGATGCTAAGGAGCCCACAATCACAAATCACAAATCACTGTCACCATCTGCAGCAAATACAGGGGTTGTCTTTCACCCTGCAACAGGAGACTTTGAGGACACAATGTACAGTAAAAAAACCAAGACAGTAAACTTGATCGAAAGGAGGCAAAACTCTGATCTTGGAGCAAATGTGTGTGTTTCAAAGCAGAGCCACAAAGTTCACCTTAAAAAAAAAAAATCAATATTCTCTCATATTGCCAATTAACATTTTAAAATTATGCTGTTGCAACTGCAATCATTCCCCGTGACTGATAGAAATATCTTGTAAAGCCACATGTGAAGCTAGAAGCTCCCTCCTCTGACATACAGCTATTGTTGGATGATTTCATTACCTATCATTTATTATATATATCTTTTAATTATTAACTGCAATAGACCCAGACTTCTGGCAGCTCCTCTGGGAAACTTCCA
>VZRX01009339.1:0-17461 GCA_013398075.1 Notiomystis cincta | reverse complement strand
TCTCTTTTCCAGGCTGAACATTCTCTCAGCCATTCCTCATAGGAAAGATGTTCCACCCTCGAAGAAATTTGGAAGCTTGGTGGCTTCCCGTATGTCATGGTATCCCCACATATCTTTCAATGCAAAGATCCCCTCTTATTTGACAAATCTGATAAAACTTGATTTTGATTCAAAATATTCTTACCTATTCCCATGATGTGGATAGAAGGTAGCTTTTGATGAACTTAAAAATAAAATTTTTATGATTTCTCCTTGTCCTGTCCCTCTATCCTTTGTCCCAAGGCCCTCTCCAGCTCTCCTGGAGCCCTTTAGGCATTGGAAGGGGCTCTGAGGTCTCCCTGGATCTTTCTCCTCTCCCTGCTGGACATTCTCAGCTCTCCCAGCCTGTCAGTTTTTGAGGAATGTTTAAATACAATCCCATTTCTTCCACAATTGTGAAAATTGGTTATGTGCAGCAAAACTGTTTTACCAGAGGAGGAGGAGGAAAAGATGCACTTGGGTGGAACATCAGCTGCAAACCCAGCATCGTTTCACAGCTGACAAAAGTGCTGAGAGTTCAGCAGCAAGGGTGGAAATAAAAATGCTTCATAAGGCAGCAGGGTAAATCCTACAGCTTCAGCTCCTTCCCACACTGACTCTCCTCCTTCAGGACACAACAGGGAGTAACTGTGTGTACAGGGCACATCTACAATCACAGAATCACAGAATGGTCTGGGTTGGAAAGGGCCTTAAAGCACATCTAGTCCCAACCCCACAAACTTTCTTTTAACTGTCCCTACTTTTTATGAGCAGTACATTTCTTTCCCAAGCTTTTTGATCAACTCTAGTGATTTTTTTTATTAATGGGCTGCACCTTAGGCTTCCAAAAAGTATCAATGAAGGAAACCTCCTTGTTTAGCTTTCCCACCTGCCCCAAGCTCGGCCTGCTCCCTCCTGGAAGAGTTTAGGTACAAACAATTCTGAAATATATGATTAGCAATCCACAGGGGTTGGGATTTGAATGAGACTCGTAGTCAACAAGTTAATTTGTTAGGAAGCTTAGAAAATACAAGACCATTTTGGACTTCAGGGTCAAATTCCACTCGTTGTATAAACCACCCACCACCACTGGAATGGATTTATGCGTCTGGAAAGGAGATTTGAATTTGGCCATTAGTAAAACAAAATACTGAGCTGATTGAGGCTGGAGAGGAAGCAAAGAAAATGCAGGGAATGCACTTTACATTTCAGAGAGAACCTGGCATTTGCAGCACATCATCTTCCTGCCAGCTACAGAACAGCAGTGACTTGGCAGAGGCTCCATGGCCAGATGTCACCCTCATCTGGTTCTCTTGGCTCAGGCTGCTCCTTTGAAATGAGCAGCAAAGCAGGGCGAGGATGGCTCTGCCTGGTGCTCCCTGCACAAGGAAGAGAAGGAGGAAAAGTCCCCCAGTTCCCCAAACCTGGCATTGCTTTGCACCATTTTGTCAAATTCACAGCCCCCACCAGGCAGAATCTGGGAGGTGGAAGCAGAGTCAAGAACCAAAGGGATTTGTTTGACAGCTGCCTCTCTTTGGGTGATGGATACAGCACAAATCCTCTCCGGGTGCTTTCCCTGCAGCTTCAAACACTTTGGCAGTCAGAGCCCTGGGTGCAATTCCTGGGATAAAACCCTGCACTTGGATTTCTTTGTTTAAAGGCATTGCTGTGTCTCTGTTCCACTGCATGTTTTTAACTGGTTGTTTTCTTTAAGGAGGGACATCCCTGAAATGAGATGATCTTTAAGATCCCTTCCAACCCATTCTGTGATTCTCTGATTTCTGCATTTCTATTATATTACCACAACCAAGAGCAAGGAGAAAACCATCAGGGTATTCCCCACCTAAAACCTGCCTGTTTTGGAGTTAATTGCTATTTAGGCAATTAAGGATTTACGACAAATACGAAGGGACACAGTTTAACACCACATGTTCCTCCTAAAACACCTTCAGATACAGCAGCAGTTCTGAACTAATGGCCAAATATTCGTGGGGTTTTGATGTGGCAGCAAAATCCCCAAATACCTTTAAACCCAGGGAACAAAAGAAAGAAGCAGAGACCATCCTGGCTGAACCCCCCACCTGAGTGACCTTCCCTGAGAAGGAGAATTCCTCTTGAAACCCAACACCTGATAACACGTGTGTGTTTGTATACACATCAATATGTGTGATAAGAAGGCTGCTCCGTGGCAGAACCTGCCAACAAACCCATTTTTTGTCACCATCTGCTAGGAAGAGAGCGAGCACCTGTTAGGAGCAGCTGCCTGAATGCAGAATGTAGGTAAGAGAGAAAAATCAGTTTCATTTTGGACTTGGCCTGCTGCAGGTAGCACATGGCTCCCACCACCGAGGATGCCAAGTGGTCCTTTTTAAGTTTGTCCTAATTAAGAGCGTTATGAAACCTCCAAATTGTCCATTTATAGCTGTTGCAGTGAGTAAGAGAAGTGATGAGCCCCCCCAAAACAGCTCCCCACCTGCCCTGGGGTCTCTGCCCTGTCCCCTGCCTTTTTTCTTTCTCTGAAGCCAACGGAGCATTTGGAGGAGCCGCGCGTGGCTCGGTGCCTCTCCTGGCACAGCAGCTGCCCCAGGACGTGTTGCTCTGAGGAATCCCAGCATTAGCAACACCCCTTGACTCCTTCCTTTGGAGAATGACTGCTTCCCTTTGGCTGCCTCCTTGTGTCCATCTCCGTGGGGGTCCCGGGAGGGATTTTGGAGGGATTTTGGAAGGAAGGAGGGCGCTCGGTCCAGGCGCTCGCTGTGATCAAGGCACCAGCAGCTGCCAGCCCTGCCAGGCTGTCCTTTCTCCAGGGGAAGCAACAGGGGAGCCACCCCCCAGAGAACTTGGAGTGGGCAGGAGGAACACATGAAAGGATTTCCCATCCTCGTTCAAGCGACAGATCCGAGTTCACAAGTCAGCGTGGCCTCTCCCACCACGCCTGACACCACGGATGGGCTCAAATCTGCTGCCCTTAATCCCCACTTATGGCATCTGTGCATCCATGGAAGGAATGAGGTCATTCAGTTCGTTTTTCCCAACCTCCCAAGCATGGATTGTTCCTCATTTTCTTCAGCAAGCAAAGCTTTGTGTCCCATGGCTGAGCTTGTCCTGCCCAGCCCGTGTGACATAGCCACTCACCCAGTGGCAACACCAGCACCTGCCCAACCCTGGCTGTGAAAGGGCTTTTGGTCCTAAAAATCAGCCATCCTGCAGGGAATCTTCCTCTTCCCCTTCACCACACAGCCCTACATCTAAAAATCATCTAGGGAGGAATAATAGGACTACAAGGAGCTCCATGAACAGCAACAGGAGCTCAGTGGATGGGCTCCCCTTCACAGGAGGAATTTGCAGTAGGCACCAATATTTGGGAGCCCTTTCAGGTCCAAACACCTTCCTATTTTTCTCTTTTCCCTGCCTCCTCATTTTATCCTCCATTTCTTGTCTTCACAACTACTTCTGTCCATCTTTTGATCTGCCCTGTGTCACAATCTCCTGTCATGAGAATGACAAAATATTTTCTATAAATCGTCTGTCTGAGCATTTGACCCCAGAAATTTGTATTTTCTTAAATGGCAGCAGAGAACTGATGGGACTGTTGCAGCCTGTGAAAATCCAGAGGCTTGTGCACACAGGCACTGCCTCAATGATATTCCCGAAGTGCTTTTTAGGCTCCAAGCCCTGTGATAAGCATTACAGTTCAGCTGGATCAAATGCTGATCCAAAAAACCACCCCAATCCTGATTTCTGGGTGGGAAAATGCCCATCCAGCTTGAGAGCGAGCACACGAGGCCGGGGGAGAAATCCCACTTCTCCTGCTTGCAAAGGAGTAAATCTGCTCTTGCTGCAGTGAAACCCAGACAAAATCCCACAAAGCCATCCCACAGAGTCCCTTCTCCCTGCAAAGCTGCACTTCCAGTGGTGTGGTTTAGCACAGAATCCCAGATCAAGCTGGAATTCTTTTTCCTAATGCAGATTTCTCTCCGTGAGCACATCTGTAAGCGTGTCGATCCCTGCCTCCTGGGACAGGCCTAATGGGCTCTGCAGCCACTCTGCCTCATTTCTCTGGGAAGCTTTGCCTCTGCAGTGGGAGGCAGAAGAGGGGCTTGCACTGAGGGATGCTTTTTCACCCTGAATTTAAACGTACAGAGACCGTGGGCTGTTATTGTTGAGAGGAACAACAACAGGGAACTCAAGAGCCACAGATTGGGGGAGTCAGTGACACAGAAACAGCCAGGGATGGGATGAGCTAATTAATGTCACCCTCTGCCCTCAAAATTAGTCCTGTATTAAGAGCTTCTGCTGCCCACCAGCCAAAGGGCAGCGGTGCAGGAACACAGAGAGGGCAACTCTGGGTGTCCCAGCTCCTTTCAGCCCATGTGGTGGGGAGGAATCTCCTCCTGGTTCATAGCCTCTGATTGCCTGATGGATTTGGGCTGTCAGAGGAAGGCAGGGATATTGAACAGCTCAGTGCTGACTTGGCATGCAGAAGAGAAGGGGAAGAAGCTGGAGCTGAGCTCAGTTATGGATCATGAGAGCAGAAATCAGAGGTGTCCGTGCCCAGGCAGGAGGGGATCCCACCAGGAAAGCTTCCCCCCAGAAGAAACATGGGATAAATCCATCTTTGAGAGCAGCCAAGGTGCCAGTGAAGCTCTGCTACAAAGCAACCCCCCCTCTGGGGTACTCTGAAATATTAAAATATTAAAATTCTCCACATTTTTACCACCAGCACATGCTCAGATGAAGAACCTCAAATCAGCAAGAGCTCACTCTTAGAAATAATCTGGTGAAAAATCCAAACTGTCCTGCCTTTCAAACAAAAATTCCAGCAACTGAAAAGGAAAAAAAGGAGGGGAAAAAAAATTAAAAAAGAAAAAGGTTTGTTCATGCTGTTACAGTTTAGGAACTGCTGGCATCCCTGTCTCTGAGAGGAAGGGATGGGGAGCTGACTGCTCAGCAGCTGAGAACGTGTGTTCTGGAAGCAGCTCCCGGAGCAGATGGTGCAATGATTACTGCCAGTAAATGTTAGAGCCCTCTTTTCCTTTCTTTTTTTTCCCCCTTCTTTTCTTTTTTTTTTTTTTTTTGAACTCAAATTCTGAACAACAGGGGGAAAATAATTACAAAGAATGCATGAAAGCAGCTTGATTTCCTTTCTTTTTCCCCTCTCCAAGTGTGCCTTGCTCCTTCTCCAACACCTGACGCTGCAGAAGGGGATGTTCCCTGCCCTTGCTGGGATGCTGGAATCCACCACCAAGCACTTTGTTCTGGGGAGTTGGACACAGCTCTCGTGCTCCAAGCTGTGCTCCCTGGGAAATGAGGAGCTGCAGGATCATGTGCTGTGCAGGGGATGCTGAAAACCGGGAAAAGAGGAAGGGATGCAGCTGTGTGTAATGGAAAGTGTCCCTGCCCGTGGCAGGGGCTGGAATTGGTGATCTTTAAGGTCCCTTCCAACCCAAACCATGCTGGGATGATTCCATGGTTTAAACAGTCACCCTGCTGGCTTGTGGTGTGACAAACAGTGCTTGGGCCAAGAAATGGGAATTATTTTTCCCTTTCATCACCAGGGTCTGAGTCCCCTGGCCCCATCACCCCCTCCAATGTCTCTGAGTAGCCCTAAAAGATTTCTCCCCCATTTCCTCTCCTGTTCCCTTCTCTCTGTCCCAACATTCTCTTTTTTCACCCTTAAAATCTGATATTTTTTTTTTTTGCCTTCTATCAGGGTAGCTTGTCCCTCATCACTTTAAAATCTCTTTAAACTCCCAGGAAAACCCTGCTCCCAAATTTTTAAAGAGCAAACATCAGCCAGGATGGGAAGGAGCATCCCTGTCTTCTTGGAAAACACACCGTGGTGCTGGAGCAGGCACAGCCAGAGCAGCACAACACATCCCCTGCAGCATCTCTTGAGGGCTTCAGCTTTTAAATGCTGTGACATCTCTCCCAAATGTGTGTTGGGTTTTTGGGTTTTTTTTTTGGTTTTTGAGGTTTTTTAAATGTCTGTAAATTAAGAAAAGCCAGGGAAATTTCCACAGGGAGATCAAAAAAAAAGGCAGGATATGCGCAAAAAACGCCTCCTTCCTGAAATTCAGATCCCTGCTCTGCAGCGGGGAGGTACCAAAGCTCCTCGTAGACAGGCTGGGAGAAATATTTTAGTATTGAAAACAACATGTTTTTCTCCAGCTTCCTGTTCCCAACAATTTTGGCTGGAACTTTAAAAATATCAGTCTGAGGAGGCAGAAAACTGGCACAGAAAATGTCACCCCCCTCCCCCAAATTAATGTTTGCTGAAGTATCAATCAAGGGAGGGAAAAGATTTCTGAGAGGAACTGTCAGACATCCCTAAAATGGGGAGCATCCAGCTCCACTGGCAAGACTGAGGTGCCAGAATTCCTCACTGTGATTCCAGGTCAAAGCAAATCAAATTTTCAATTAGAAGAGTGAGACTTCTTTGTGACCATAAAGGAAAAGGAATGGTCAACATCTGCTAAATTATCAAATTCTTCTTATTATTAGCCATGAAATTCTTCTTTGAAGGTCAGGCATTGCTTTCCAAGGTGAAGCCTAACAGTCGTTAAAGGATAAGACTTTTAATTTCAGTTCTAATAATTTTGAGTCTTTGTTGGGATGTTTTCAATTACAATCACAGCTCTCATACTTTGAAAGCTTCCAGGGAAGAAAAGAGGGGAGTAAATGAAATGTTGCATCTTCATTCAAAGCCCGCAGCACTCACCAAACAAAACTGAAATGAAGGGTGCCAAGAAAGTCACCAGTGGGCCATCCATGAATACTCCTCTCCTTGAGATGCAGCACTTGTATCAAGGACACAAACCATCAATAATGACAGCAGCAGTGTTTGTTCTGCAGTTTGTGGGTATTCAGAGCCCACTCCTCAAATCCTTGCTTAAATTGTGGCAGAACAAATGGAGTTGGACACAGCTTGGTCCTTGAGTCCTACACCATTTTCTGGGTTCAAAGGCTGAGCGTTTTAGCTGTGTAATAATGGGAGGTATTACCAGGTATTGTGATGGAAAGAAATCTTCCTTGAAATGAAAATACCCTCTTTCCACAGAGCATGAACCCGGCTTTCTCTTCCTTCTGTGCTGGATCAGTGGGATTTGCAGAAAAACTCTTGTGGCACTTGTGGGATAGCACTTCATGCTGAGCTATCAGGGAACAGGTCAGGCTTGGGGGTGTTTTCTTTTAATTTGTTGTTCCAGCTAACTGAGGACAACCAGATTTAAGATTGGCAGTGCAAACACAAATGCTGTGGGAACACTTTAAATACATATCTGACACATCTGAGCATTTCTTGGCTGCTTGATAAATAAAAATGAGTAACAGTGAGGAAATGTGCAAGGGGTTTGATTTATTTTTAATATTTTTGTTATCCTCTCCAGGTTGCCCAGCTTTGAGCAGCCTGGTCTAGTGGAGCCATGGCAGGGGTTGGAATTGGATGACCCTTAAGGTCCCTTCCAACCCAAACCATTCTGTGATTCTGTTTCATTTGCTGAAACATCATTTTTCCTGCCCATTAAAAGCATTTTCCCCCAGCTACTGAACAGTTTTGTTCTCTTCTCTGAGCCAGGCATGGTGAAAGGCAACCTCCCCCAGCTCTTTCTTTATAGGGTTCATAAAGTGACCTTGTGGTCCCCAAGAACAAGGCCAAACTGTGCTCCAAGAGCCCTTCACAACCCCAGAGGTGTGATATTGTTTTCATGATTTTCCTGACTGCCTTCACATCCTGCCTGATGCTGATTTCATGGGATTACAGAGCCAGGCTTAGAGATCTCATCCAAAACACCACCAAAGGAGTTGCTGCAAAAACCCTCGTGAGAAAAATTCACCTGTGATCCCCCAAAATCAACACAAGATTTACGAGTCTGCAGAATGATTGGCTGGGGCAGGTCCCTTCTATTTGCCTGCTTGTAAAGCAGATGTTGCAACATCTGTACTTGCAGCAGAGCTGAATTGTGTGATGTGAGTGCACTGCTCGACCACATGGGAGCTGGTGAGGAGTCCCAGGAGATGCAGCCATGAAGACCATGCACCTTTTTGCTGGGAAAAGTGATAAGGAACTGGCCCAGGCTGCCCAGGGAAGCTGTGGCTGCCCCACCCCTGGAAGCATCCAAAGCCAGGTTGGAGTTCCCTGTGATAGTGAGAGGTGTCCCTGCCCATGGTGGGAGGGTGAGAACAAGATGGTCTTTCAGGTCCCTTCCAACCCAAACCATTCCATGATCCTCATGCCAGCCTTCCCTGTGGACTTGAAACTTCCAGCAAAGCTTTTCTCCTCACCTTTACCCAGCGAGTGCTTCGGGAACCTGAGGCAAAAAGTGCAACACAAAACTTCGACGAATCCCACTGTTGTTACCAGGCCTCTTAATGAGGATAATTTATAGAATTCCACTAACATAAATGCATTCCAACCATCCCTGCTCCCCCCACCTCCCCCAAACAAGGAATCAATTGAGGGAAAATGGCCCATGACAGGAAAGAAGGAGAGATGGATTAAATATTTAAAGCGTTACTGTAAATGAAGACGCCAAAGCCAGGTCAGTAATGAGCTTCCCCCGAAGCCACTGGGAGCTCACATTAATGCTGCACTTGACTCCTGCAGGTCTCTCCCACATGCCAGCAAAACTCTCCCAAGTTGCCAAGCAGACACATGGAACAAAGTGTTGTGTTGGGCTCTGTGTGTGTGCGCAGGATGGGGAGAGAGATTTAACCCCTTCTGCACATTCAGAGACGTAAAATAGGACAAGAATCAGAAATTGCTCTTATTTGGATCTGGGGTTGACTTCTAGCAACGAGATAATCGAGTTCCAGTGAAAGACTGAGATTCTCCTGAAAAAGTTGAACCAAACATAGAATAAATGGATTCTGTAGGTTGAGGCTCTGAAGTGTTCACAGAGGAGAGGTGCTGGAAATAGAATCATGGAGTGGTTATGGTGGGAAGGGACTTAAGGATCATTTAGTTCCAACTCCCCCACCACGGTAATTAACACTCATTTTCACCAGAATTTTCCAAAGGAATTAATTCTATTACATGTGTAAAGTGTGTCCTGCACTCAGTATAGTCCAATCACCCTCTTGGAGCCCCTTTAGGCACTGGAAGGGCCTCTAAGGTCTCCCTGGAGCCTTTTCTTTTCCAGGCTGGACACCCTCAGCTCTCTCAGACATCCTACTGTCCCACAGCAGAGCAGCTCCATTTCCAGCTTTCCCAATGGATATTTTCCCAATGTTTTCCCATGTATCCCTGCCTTGCTGTTTTCCATTCCAAATACAAGAGTTACATTCTGAGAGCTCCATTCAATGCCTCTTTCTCCTTTGACACAGAGCAAACACCCAAACTCTTGTTAAATTCTCTGGCTTCAGACTTCCCTCAAATTTCCTACAGACTTTCCAGCAGTTCCATGTAGTCCTGGTTGCCTTTTCTTGCTTACAAGGATCTTCTGGGTGCTTGTGAAGGCTTTGATTATTTGTGCCAGCATGTTTCTAGGAATTAGAGTGGTTGATGTCTACACTTCCAGGTCCTCCTTTCCCATTAAGACAGGCACCAAATATTCCTTATTCTAGGCCCCCACCCATCTCCTGCAAGTTCCAGCCACTTGGAAGTGCCAACAGCTCCAAGATCAATATGAAGAGAGTTGGAAAACCATGGAAAAACAACCAACTGATCATCAAGAGTTGAGCACTCTGAAATGGATGAAAAAGGAACATTTAAATCCAGGCATGAGAAGCAAAATCTTTAACAATTAAAGAAAAAGGCAAAAAAGGGCCCTGAAATGTTTGTGCTGCCCAGGGCAGTGGGGGAGTCCCCAACCCTGGACAGATTGAAAAGCCATGTGGGTGTGGCACTTGGGGACATGGATCAGTGGTGGCCTTAGCAGTGCTGGGGACTGGTTGGACTGAAGGATCTTGGAGGGCTTTTCCAGACTCAGTAATGGGCACGGGCAGAGGAACTTCATCATCAGAACTGAAAGGGTCTAGAGTAGTCCATGCCATGGCTTTATCCCACTAACTTTCCCATCCCTTCCCAGTACAGTTTCAAAGAAGAGGAGCCAGGGATCACTCCCAAGGGCAGATTGCACATGGCCAACCTGTTCCCAAAAGTAAATTAAGATTATGTGTAGTAATTAACAGCATGGGTGAAACCAGGCTCTGCCCTTCAAGCTTCACCCACGGTGCTCCTCTTAACAAGACAAGAGGAACCCAGGGACAGAATCATCCAAGAAATCTCCTGGATGGAGACATGAACATTAATAATTTCCTCCCATGACCACAGCAGGCTGCTGGTGGGACTGTCCAGAGCATTTCCTACACGGTTTATTCACATTACAGAACTTTAACACTGCACAGTTTCCGAGGCTGTTTGGGGCATCTCTTAATCTCTTCCATATTAATTAGCACTGTTGCACTTTTATTTTTTTCCCCACCTGTACATTATCAAGCAGCTGAAAACATTATTCCACTAATTTATCTGCTGATGACATGAGCTGGGGTGAGCAGCCTTCAGTCATTTGTCATTTGGATGGCACTTTGGCTCTGGCATTTCCATCCATCTTCTCCCACTGGATGATATTTGCAGATAAATCTTTCAGAATTAGGCAATTTCTACCTCCTTGATATCTCTAAGCCTTATGAGCTGATCTCCACTGTGCTGCTGTAGCAGAGTCTGCATCAGCCAACCTCAGAGTGGCAGGATGTTGCCTTTCCAAGATTTTGGGATCAAACTGGCTGTCAAAATAAGCTTTTTTTGGCAAGCCAGAGGGACCTGTGCAAGTATCTCCCCGGATTCTGCCACCAATACTATCCCCCAGCTCTTTGGCAGCAGAGCATTATGACTGGATGATCTTAGAGGTTTTTCCCAATGATTCCATGATTAAATTTCAGGACAATTCACCCCATCCTGGTGCCTGTTCATCGCTCCATCCCCATATTTGTTCTGTGTAGGGAATCTGCAGCCTCATCTCCTGTGCTGATGAAAAGCTCAAGAAAACCCCTAAATCCTCCATGGTTTCAACCTCCCAAATCGTCCATTATCAGCTTTGTTGTAGTGGTTGGCACAAGGAGTCAGTCCAACAGGCAGTGACTGACAGTTTTCTCCTAAAAAATGGCACCATCTGGCAAAGCAGAATTGCCATTCCATGTTATTTCAGTCCTCCAAAGCATTTCTGTCCCCTGTCCAAGGCCCATGAGCAACCAGCAGATGTGGACAGGGTTTGGGAGAGAATCTGAACCACAGCTGTGGCTCAATTGGCCAGGAAGACATGTGGAAATTAAATAAAAAGTATAACAAGCAAAATGTTTTACTCTTGGATAAATGAGGTTATTCACCTTGCAATGGGAATAACTGGGAGGAAAACCTGTCTAGGTGTTAAATGGCACTTGATCCATTTCTATGGGAAGGATTCCATGAGATTGTTGCCCAGAATAACAAGGAACCACATTAGCTGACCCAGGGAATCCTTTCCAGACCCAAGTTTCTGTTCTCTTTAAACTAAATGAAAGAAAAATGCAGTTCTCATCTCTGAAAGGAAAATCAGTTTTCCTGGAGCCCTGACATGCAAACAGGACTTTTTTTTCCCATCTGCAGCAGTTCAGACAGATTTAATGTGATTAATGCTGCTAAACTATGTCACCTATGGCATTTTTCTGCTTTCCAGTAGATGAAAAGGCTTCTGTTCAAAAAGAAAAACTGCAATATGTGCTGCATGAAATGCCAGCTGGGAGTGGAGGAAGAGAGTGTAGTGATGGCAGATACTTGATTTAGCTCCGCATCAATAAAACATCCACATTTGTAAGAGAGAATGTGATGGAAAACGTTCTTAAATGAGCAATATTTGTACCAGGACATTGGGCCACTCACCTGGAATTACTGCCAGGATGCCCTGCTCTCTTTCTTGGATTCAGACTTAGATCTGCCCCATTCAAAGCTGTCACTGAAAGCAGTGTCACAAAGAATGAACTCGATGGGTTTGAGGCAAATTTCCATCGGATTCAGTTAGGAAGTAAGATCCACGAGGATTGGCCCAGCAACCAAGTTCAACAGGTTGGGGGTGTTCACCTGGAGACAAGAAGGATCCAGGGAGAGCTCAGAGCCCCTTCCAGGGCCTAAAGGGGCTCCAGGAGAGCTGGAGAGGGTCTGGGGACAAGGGATGGAGGGACAGGACACAGGGAATGGCTTCCACTGCCACAGGGCAGGGAGAGATGGGATATTGGGAAGGAGTTGTTCCCTGTGAGGGTGGGGAGGCCCTGGCACAGGGTGCCCAGAGAAGCTGTGGCTGCCCCTGGATCCCTGGAAGTGTCCAAGACCAGGCTGGATGGGGTTTGGAGCAACCTGGGACAGTGGAAGGTGTCCCATGGCTGGGAGTGGAGTGAGATGAGATTTAAGGTCCCTTCCCATCCAAACTGTTTATGACTCTGTGACCTCTAAGGTTGCTGAGTCAAACAATTCACTGAGTTACTTCAAAAATCAAAGTGCCTGTCCAACAAGCTGAGGTGCTGATGTGCCCTGGCCAAAGGCACAAGTGCTGCTGCAAGGGACTTGCTCAGAGCTCTCCCAGTCTCCTCAGGTTCATGCTGGAGTTCTTGTTGCCTTCTGGACAGCTTGCCCAGGGAATGACATCGGTGGAAAACTAATATTTTGTGCCAGTTTAGATCTCTGAAGTGGCTCAGCACACCAATCCATGTGGAAAGGAATTGTGGAAGGGGGCAGCAGGAGAGAGGAGAAGCCAGGCTCTCCTCTTTTCCCAGCCGTGCGACTGCACCTGGAGCATCTGATCCTCCTCCTCCTCCTCCTCCTGCAGCTCAGACTTTGATGCCAGAGGAGCTATTTTGGTGCCAACTGGGTGTGAAGGGAACACAAGCCATGGTGTCCTACATAGCAGCCTGCTGGCAGTGATGGCACAGAGAGTCCTGACTCACGTCCCCTTCACGGAAATTCCTTCTCCAAAGTTTACATCACCTGGCAGCTTTTTATTATTTTTATTATTTGGATGCCTGGCACTCAGTGTTTGCAGCTTCTCTCTCTGTCAGGAGTACAAATATAGCAGAAGACAATGTCCAGGATGCTACCAGTGATCAGAAATTAATTATGGCTTTATAAAAGGAAGGATTATTTTGTTCCTACTGCATCCCAATGAAAGGATGTTGCTAACAGGGCGTGTTTTACTTTGTTCTCACTGTTGGGGTTTTTTCACATTATCAGAGTTTAGCCTCTCAACCAACTTGTAAAAGTTTGTAGCAGCAAAATTAACTGAAAAAACTTTCCTTTTTCCACAGCCACATCCAAGCAAGGTTCAGGATATTCTTCCCAAGCTTCCCTGTGGCATCCAAATCTCTCCTTGTTCATGCCATAAGGTCTTGCAAATCCTGCTGAGGAGTGGCTCCAGATCCTCAGATGATGGAGGTTTGTGCTCCAGCAGAAAGCCTGGACTGTGCATGCCCCAAAACACACAATAAGACCCCCAAAGGCTGGGATTTGCCAGTGGGCACTGGAGCAGATGGCTTTGGGAACCTGGCCAGAGTAAGAGCTCTCCCTCCCAGCCTGGTCAGCCAGGTGGATCATCAAATCTGCTCCAGTGTCTGAAGAGTGCTGGATCAAAGGGATCCACAAAGAAGGATCTAAAATTCCTTCCCAAGTCTGTTCTAAATCTTCAAGACAACATCTCCTCTCTGCTTCTTTATTATTGGAAGATAATAAGGAATGACATCACAATCTTCCAGTATCCAGAGTCTGTCCTTTTCCTCCTAACACCTTTGGAAAAGGAAGGAGTTGTTCTAACCTGAAGATCTCATCTCCTGCTCCAGTCACCTTATCTCCAAACCTGCCTGGTTTTGTCTGAAAAAGGAAGGCTTGAGCTGTGTTTTTCCCACACCTCATCATGTTTAGGCTGAGATTAAGGCCCAGCCCAGGTGGCTGCCATGGGAGAGAGGGGCTGGGTGGACGTTTGGTCAGCCCCAGCACACCTGGTCCTGTGTTTTCATGCAGTTTGTACAATTTTCAGCCTTCCAGAATAACAGATTGGGTGAGGGAAAATTGGCCTCATGATGGCAGAAAGCTGCTTGCAATTCCCTGCCCACAGAACAGACCTGAGTCTAATATGATTTCTGCTAGGTTTGGGTCCACATCCACAGACAAAATTATTTCAGGTTTGCATCAGTAGTGCCAGGGACTGTGAAAATGCCTGAAATATCCATTAAACTCCATTTGTGCACAATCCAGTCTCCTCTCAACACCTATCCAGCCATTTTATTGATCTGGTAGGAATATCTTTTGTGGGGAGTGCCCTTGGGAGACATTTTTAAGGATGTTTTACAAGGGTTTGTCCAAATTTCAAAACAATAAATGCATTAGCCTTATAACTCCTGAAGTTCCCAAAAAAAATGACCTAATTTACATTTTGCCTACAGCCAAGGCACTTCTGCCTCCAGGTCAGTCCTGCTTGGATAGAGCCCTCCTGGGTGTTTGGAACACAGAGAAGGTTCAGAGGTGAGGAAAAAGCCCTGGTGCCCTGAGAGCAGGAGAATGAGAGCAGAATTTCATGGAATCACAGAATGTCCTGAGCTGGAATGGACCCACCAGGATCACTGATCCAACTCCTGGCTCTGCACAGACACCCCAACAATCCCACCCTGGGTATCCCTGAGAGCTTTGTCCAAATACTCCTTGGGCTCTGGCAGCCTCAGGGCCTGGGGAGCTGTTCCAATGCCCCAACACCCTCTGGAGGAAGAATCTTTCCCTGATTCCAACCTAAACTTCCCCTGACACCACTCTGGCCATCCAAGTGTGATGGCAAGCCCAGGGTATGGACAGCAAGAGCTCCCAGCATCACCTCAATACTCCACCTCCACTCCACCTCCAAGTGCTGTGCATTAATTTGGGATTTTATTATTTAATGTGGCTCTTCCATCTGCAGGGCTGTGGCTTTGTGACTTTGACACCAGAGCTGGGAGGTGGCAGCACAGCCAGGCAGGCACATTAAAGAGCAGAGCAGTGACACTGCCTGCTGAGAATTCAGGTTTTTCTCCTAAGAAGTTACAAGAGGGAACATTTGTAGTGTGTCTCAGTGACATCTCTGGGAATAATCCCCACTGAGCCCCTTCCCCTGTGCTTCTTAAGAAGTCACTACCTACCCTTATGTTTGGAAATCTGTTTCTAAGCAGCTTTACCTCATTTTAGCTCAGTCTCACAATACAGGAGCTCCACCATCCCCTGCAGCAAAGCCATGAATACATTCTAGGTCACTTCCCCAGGCCAGGTTTTCCTCCCCAGTCCAAACCAGTTGCTCTGTGGAACAGCACGTGCAGAGAAGCAAAACAGCCTCGGCCCCTTTTGGTTTCCATCAGAACAAAACTCTTTCAGGAATTTCAGCTCCAACCCACCAGCTCCCATGGAATTGCCTCTGTCTAAAAGTTGCCCAGAGAAACTGTGGCTGCCCCACCCCTGGAAGGGTCCAAGGCCAGATTGGAGCGATCTGGGATAGTGGAAGGTGTCCCTGCCCATGGAATGAGATGAGCTTCAAGGTCCCTTCCCACCCAAACCCTTCTGGGACTCTGTGATTTCACATTCAGCTGATGTCTGTCAGAAAGCAGCACGTCCTCTGATACTGGAGAGAAGCATGCACAGCCCAATTTACGAATATATTATAAATTAGAATTATAAATGTGGCTCGCAGCTGATGTCACTTCAATTCACATCATGCAGATCCCATCAAAACAATGCATCTTCCGTGAAATAATTCAGCATCCTCAAGTAGCAGGAAAGGGGCTCTTTGCCTATAACATGAGCCTCTCCTTTATTTTAATATAACATTAAATATGCACAGTTAAGCACTCAAAAGTCAGGAAATGAGAAATGCAAGGCTCATAGAGCTTTAACTCTGCCTCCTCGAGGATATTAATTATGTTGTCATCTTTTATCAGATCATTGCATACTGTTTCTTAAATAATCTTTTTCCACAACCTTTCCCACATCCATGCATTCCAGAGCAGCCCTGGATGGCTCTGCTGGAAACCACAGGGATTCATAATGAGGAGAGGACACATTGAAGGATTCACGTTTCCATCCTGCCTTGGACTTCCTTGGCTTCCCAGAGTTAAAATCTGAGACTTAAAATGTTAAAATCCCGCTTGGTTTTCACTGTGGTTCATCCCAGGGCTGTGAAGTGTTACCATGGAATCAGAATTGTGGGATGTCCTGAGTTGGGAGGGGCCCACAAGGATCATCCAGTCCAGCTCCTGGCCCTGCACAGACACCCCAACAATCCCACCCTGGGCATCCCTGGGAGTGTTTTCCAAACACTCCTGGAGCTCTGGCAGCCTTGGGGCTGTGCCCATTCCCTGGGGAGCTGTTCCAGTGCCCAACACCCTCTGGGGAAGAACCTTTCCCTGATATCCAACCCAAACCTGCCCTGACCCAGCTCCAGCCCTTCCCTGGGTCCTGTCCCTGGTCACAGTAGAAGTCCCTCCCCAACTTCACCCATTGTTTTTCCCTCTGTACTGAACAATAACGTGTTGAAACTGGTTCTTCCTAGTGCTGAAACACATTTTAGGATGAAGTAATCATTTCCTTTGTACTCACAATATTAAATATAATACATAGATATCTAATATTATTTATATATATAAAGCATATATGAACACCTTGTCCTTATCAGACTAATTTTCCATACAGAAGGGGAAAGAATTGCATATTTTGCACCAAATGATGGAATCAGAGCACCCTGAGTTGGAAAGGACACACAGAAAAATGATGGGTACAGAGAGGCCTCTCTTCAGGAAAGGCACAAAACTTCCAGTCCTTGAAAATGAAATATTAATGTTCCACCCCCTTTTTGTTTCACAGTGTCTTCCCAAGACCTGATCCCATCCCACTGACTTCCACTGGAGCTGAACTGCTCCCTACAGAGCATCTCTACAGGGCTGGCAAAATGAATCCCTCTTTTCTTTTTTTCCCTTTCCTCTTGTTGTCTCCTCATTGAATATTTAAGGAATAGAGCACACAGACAACACAACAGCTTTTTTTTTTTTCCTCCATGCTGGACTTTGAGGTGTCACTCTGAATTACAGGTAGGCTCTTCCTGCAGGAAAGCCCCAAATTCCAACAAAAAGTCCAGGTTTGTATTGGGTAAATGATAAAAAAGCAGGAATAGTCTCAGGGCTGTAGGAAGAGCTGGCATCCTCTGGCAGCCAGGTGAGATCAAAGCTGGAGGATGCTCCCACTCCCCCCAAAAAAGCAGCTGCACAACCTTATGGAGATTTTTTTGCTCCCTCAGGGGTGGGTTGGATGCTGTTACAGGCAAGGTGAGTTGTCTTATGGCTGATTTGAAATAAGTGTGGGTCTGTGCATAAGATTAACTGCATTACAGCAGCTTTCAAATCACCATGACAACTCTGGGTTTATAGGCAAGATGATTTTATAGATATATTTATTTATAAATATATATATATA
>VZRX01009333.1:9976-22399 GCA_013398075.1 Notiomystis cincta | reverse complement strand
AAGAGCTCAAACCTAAGGCAGCACAAGTGGTCACTCAGCCACAGCACCTCCCAGCAGCACCATGAGGGCAAACAGGCACCGAGTGCCTGCAGAGACCCTGCTGCTGCTCAGAACCCAGGTGGGCATTTACTGATAAAGATCTGCTTTGTCTTTAATGAATTACTGCTTTTCACCAGGTTTTCCGTGTGAGGCAGAGACTGCAACCTCCCTGATAAAAAGGATCTTAGAAAAGCTCATTTAAATTTCAAGGACCTCTTAGGGATAGTTGCTAATGGTTATGCTAATTGGCATAGGGTCTGAGTGACAGTTATGTCCTGGAATGATTCGCAAATCACATTTTCTTGGAGCTTATTAACAGACTCATTAACTGTACAACAGTACATTACTTTCAGAAATTCAGATCTAAGCAGAAAATTAAAATTATTTGCTAAATGACCTAATAAAATTGAATAAAATGTGCTGAGAAAGTGAAAACCGAGGTATATCAGGACTCCAGAATTTGGCTAAAAATAATCTCAATTTACCATTGATGTTCACCCATTCCTCTGGGAGTAGCTGTAGCCCAGGTGAGCCTCACTTAGAAACCTATTTAGATTTGAAAACCAGTGAACTCAAATCAACAGCAGCAAATCCCAGCTCCTTGCATCCAGAGCTGCAGACTCAGACAGGACTTTTCCCAGTGATGCCTCTTGTGGTGCCTCCCCCACATCTCCATTTCTCCTCCCTCTGCAATTCTTCGTGCAAACAAAAACCCAAACATCTGCACTTTCCTACTTCCCTGATGAATTTTTTTTGGCAGAGTTATTTCTAAAAATAAGAAGTCTTTTTTGAAGTCAAGGAGAGCATGAGGAAGGATGAGCACCCGGGTATTTAGTTCTACTCACAGGTGAGACAGGAATTCACTGTGGAATCTCCAGCCTGGTTAGGATGGTGTCCAGTTTTCCTCTGTGTGAACAAGACCTTTCCCAAATTCACAAAATTCTTTTGCAAAACCATTAAATGAACACAGATTTACATTTTTACAGAACTAGCAGCTTCCCATGCTATTCAAAAGCACACATTTGAGTGTAACACAGATGAATATTTCCAGGCAATGAGGATATGTGGTGTACTGCCAAGACACTTAGCACCAAGCCTCTGAAAGAAGGAGGATCTGATTTATGTGTGAGCACGTGTATAACACTGATGCTCCCAATCCAGGTTTGCTGGCAGGTAAATCCTCACACATTTATTAATTACCCTCTGAAAACCAGGGTCTACATTATCCCCTGATGATGCTCCACGAAGCATTCCCATAATTTATGTCCCCCAGATCTGACTCTTGAGTGCCAGGTGTAAAATTTCTAGCACCAGTTCTTCCTCCTTTTTAGGGAATACTTTGGGTTGGAAAGAACCTTAGAGATCATCTTGTTCCAACCCCCAGCCATGGGCAGGGACACCTTCCACGAGACCATTTTTTAAATTAATTTTTTTCTTTCTTATCTCTCTAAGTATATCAGCAAGCAATACTATTTTAAGGGGTTTAAAAGACCTTTTTGAGGCCTTCAGGGCAAAAATCCCAAGAAAAGCTGGGCTGGATCAGACACACTCCCCAAGGCACACCCAGAGCAGAAATTTCTGTTCAACTTTCAGGAAACTTCACCTCATACTCAGAATAAAAACGTGATTTCTTTTGGTTCTGGATTTTATTGAGAACTCTTTAAATTTCTCAACTTCATAAAACCTCGAGCTGTAGCAGAAATAACTGATGAGTGTATGGCTTTCTTAGCACACTGAAGTGCTTGATAATTTCTCTCCAGCTCCCCGTTTCTCACAGGCATTGTTACACTTGCAATTTATCTCAGGGTGAATAAAACACATTCTGCTTCATGACACTTTTTGGTTGGATTTTTTTTTATTTTTTGAGGCATATAACAGCAGGTCTCAAATAGAATCCATGGGAATATTTTTCACAAAAGAAATCTCAAACCAAAAGAAGCTATTTAATTCAAACATGTTTGTCAACCCCACAAAACTTTGTTTTACAAAAGCAGCAATCTGATAAGATTGGAGTGATAGGCAAAGCTTTTCTTCTTGAACTGGAACTTCAAAAGAACCAACTTTGAAATAAAAGGTTTGGAAAAAAACCCAGAAATTAGAATGAAATATTTTGATGCCATGGAAACAATCACTTCACACAAAAAAATACCTCCAGTTTTAGTGTTTTGGAGTTGAAATGCTGGAAATTTTGACATTGAATAAAAGAGGAAATCTGTTGGTGTTTGTTGACTTCCTGGTCCTGCTCCTCGACAGGACACTGGCGATTCCTCACCACCATGAAATCAGCACGATGCAGCCCCACTTTTCTTCGTGTCCAAAATTACCTCAGCTTCTAAACTAGCAGCCCTTACTTTCCCACCCTTGTGCAGGTCACAGCTGCCTCATCTTTCTCCAAGTCCCTTCCCAGACCACCCCACCAGGGTTAACAGGGGCCTCTGGAAAGCTCATGGGTGCTGTGGACATTTGGACTGATGGAAGTGGGCGGAAACCTCCTGATATCCACTACTTTTCCCATCACAGAATTATACCCAGGTCCTGTGAGCATAATTATAACTGCATTTAAGCCCAGAAACTCTGTTTTTATCTCAGCAGGTCCTTTGGAACCTTTTCCTCAAGCTACAGTAGAAATGCTGTTTCAATCCATATTATTGTTGATTTTCAAGGCCAGGTTGGATGGAACTTGGAGCAACCTGGGACAGTGGGAGGTGCCCCTGCCCATGGCAGGGGCTTGGAATGAGATGGGCTTTAAGGTCCCTTCCAACCCAAACCATTCTGTGATTCTGGTTTTATGATTTTAATATGGTCCAAATTTAGAGTGCTTACAAGCAAGTGGACAATCCCACTCAGGGCAGATGGAGAGGCCAAATCATTAAAAATATTTGGAAATTGCGGGAAACAGCCTCTAGAGAGATTTGCTCTTTAGAAAAACCCTCTGTCTTTGACAAAATGTGTTGTATTTTTCCTTTATCTCAAGGATTCCTCCTCTAATAAAGAACCTGTGAGGCTGCTGTCACTGCCACATAAAACATTATGGTCTTAGAGAGATATAAAGAAATACAGCATAATATTTCTCTGTGGGAACACAGTACAATCTGCATCCCAAAACACATCTGCTATGGGCTGCAAAAGTGCCACTATCCAGGGAGATAAATAGAAAACTCTACATCCAGGTAGCTCTTAGCACTAAATGTGGTGGGCAGCACAGGAGCAGGGACCTGGCAGTGCTGGGTGTGAATTAATCAGGGGATCATGGAATGGTTTGGGTTGGAAGGGACCTTAAAGTTCATCCTGTCCCACCCCTGCCACGGGCAGGGACACCTTCCACTGTCCCAGGGTGCTCCAAACCCCATCCAGCCTGGCCTTGGACATTGCCAGGGATCCAGGGGCAGCCACAGCTTCTCTGGGCACCCTGTGNCTGGGCACCCTGTGCCAGGGCCTCCCCACCCTCACAGGGAAGAATTTCTAATTTCTAATTTCTAATTTCCTAATATCGAATCTAAAGCCACTCCCTGTCAGCTTGAATTAGCAGCACAGATGGACATTGCCTCAGGATCCAGACACCCCCAAACTGGGCTGGACTGAGCATGGAAATCTTGACCCAAGTTTGGTCTGACCTGCTACCAAAAAAAGGATCAAAGCCAAAATGTTCAGCTGCAAGTCTGAACCTTCCTGGTGCTTCAAGAGCTGGACCAGGAGTTTCTGTGTGATGTCTCCTCAGTCCCTGTGAGCAAAGAGCAGCCCAGAGGGTGGCCAGGGGACAGAACATCACCTGCACGTCCCCACCTCTTCTTCCAGAAGCCAATAAGAAACACAGACAATCAAAACTCATGCCCTGGGAGCAAAGGACATCTAGAACAACAGAACAGGAGGCAGACTGGACTTCCTTCAGAGTTCAGACTGTAATGTATGATCTCCAAAAAGCCCACTCGTGCTGCCTGCATCTTTAGACTTGCTTAAGCCTCAGGGGCTGTCTGGGAGTCTGTGGAGTCAAAGCAACTTCACAACAGAATATTTCACACAGAGCCTTTCATCCCAAGCCCTTTCCACATTAGTGACCCAGCTGTGCCTCCAGATGAATTTGTTCTTGGCTTCAGCAGCTGCTCAGCATGTTACAAAATCAGCCTGCTTGTTTAAGAAACCTCATGTAAATTTAGGAACTCAGCAATATACCCTGCACTTCAAAAAGCCACTCTGGGTTGGCTTCTATTTTCTTAGATTTAAAATGGGGATAAAGGAACCTTGAAATCCCCAATACTGGGCTGAGTGGCAGGGGTGGGGCACTGGGGCTCTGTGGTGGCAGAGGAGGTGCCCACCTTGTGAGCCCCCTCCGGTCTGTGATTTTACCTCACCTCAGGTCTGGCACAAACTGTCTGCTGCTGCTACTTTGCTTCCCAGTGTCCCAACAGCTTCAGTTCTGGGAGCTCTAACCACAGTGTCAAGGCACTCAAGAAATTTTATTCTGATTCTTTCACAAGAGGAAAAAGCATCTCAAGCACTTACCCCTTTAAACAAACCCCAGGTTTTGCAGCCCCATCCTGTGGGTTTGGTGGAATTCCTCCCTGTAGCTTCATCTTTCCACAATATTTCTGTGCCTGTAGTAATAAAAACAAGGCAATCATTTACCTCCCATGGTTGTTGTAACGAAACTGGATTTTTATCCCAGTGTCTTATCTTCTCCATTCAGAGCCAACATATCTCATTTCTTTGCAGCAAACATGGTCAGAGATGAAAGATTCTCTCATATATTTCCCTTTCTATTAAACCACAAGGCTTTATCCTTCTCTTTCATTTTTCAGTCTCAGGTTTTATTGTTTCTATCTCTGTCACATGTGATTTTGGCTTTCATGTGAATGTGAATGTGTGCATTTATCTATTTATCCCCTTTATCACAACCAAACAAGATTGGGGCCACTTCAAAATACCTGGCCACTGAATGCTGTTTCATCAGATATTCACAGCAATAACCTCACCATGCAGACTTGAAGCTATGCAGAAACCAGAATAAAACATTTTTGAAGACTTTCAGTATTTCCACATGTTCTCTTTACCTGTTTCATACATGAGTATGTCACACCAGGAAAAAAATTACCTAGAAGGGTCATTTTTGTCACCCTAGAAGAATCTGACCAGGGCAGATTCTGTCCATGCCAGCACCAGGGAATGGACCCAGAGGACAAAACTCCAGCAGGACTTGGCAGGATATTTTGGGAGGCTCTGGGACTGGCTAAACTGAATCATGTTCTCCTCCCCATGTCAGCAAAACACAGTCCAGCTGCAGGTAAAGGATTCAAATTCTTGATCATTCAGTAGCACAGTTAATTATTTTCCTCTCTATCTTCTCCCTTCAGATCTCACTCTTTTTTTTTTTTCATCATGGTGAAAGGTTGGTTTTGCTGCAGCCTCAGTGAGCATATTTCTATCCTGCTGAGGGAGAAATGGGGGTCAGAAAAATAATCAGAGTTCTGAAAACCATTTAAGTTGTAATAGTTCACCTTTCTAATTTGTACTTTGAGGATGGAATGGAAGAGAAGGCAGAAAGATCAGGGTGCCTGAAGGGTTAGTACCTGATTTGAGTCTAAAGGAGTAATAACATCACCTAATTTAGTCTCCTAATGTCAGAGGCTGCATTTCTCTGGGTAATCAGTGAAACAAGGTGATGATTCCAGTGGGAGACTCAAGCTGTGCTTCAAACACAAAACTTATAAGTGCTGCCCATCCTTGCCACGTTCAGATTTTTGTTTCTTTTTCGCTGTGGTTCTTCTCCCTTCCTGCTTGCCAGGAGGGAGCTGGGGCACATTCCAGCCAGCAGCTGCTCAGGACTGGCAGCACACAGGGATCATTGCACCACTGAGCATCACTCCCACGTGGGCCCTGTCAGCCCATTTGAGGTGAGCAGTGGCTGCAGCCACGGCAGAGAAGCCCTGAAGAGCCATCAGGCCACTCCTTTGGTCTAAAAGCCAGTGCAAGTCCCACTACACAGAAGAAACCCCAGAGTTTTCCCAGGGATGCAGCATTCCCTGAGCCACAGTGAGTTGGGCAGTTGTCCACCCACTGCCCAGCTGAAACAGTGGGGTTGGGATGGTGGAAAAGGAAACTCAACAGGGAGCATTGCTGGGTGTGATTTCCTGTTCACACCTCTAATTAATGTCAGTGGTGTAGTCACATTAATTACATGTGAATGACAGCTGCAACAGCTTTGAGAATAAGTACAGTTTCACCAGACTGCCAAAAAGGACAGGCCTTCAACAGAACACAAGGCTGAATGAATTAAGAAATAAATTGTGATTTAAATAGTTCAATATTAAAATAGATTATGTTACAGTAGCAATAGGAAAGATTACAAAAAAAAGGGGAAACACACTGTAGGAATAATTAGTGCAATGCTTGTTTCTGGAAGAAGAAGCTATAAATATTTCCACTGTGGTCCCTAAGGCTTCCAAAACCTTGGGGAGGCACCACTTGTTCTTCTGGCCTTGGCTGCAAGAGAGTCTTGGAAGAGCAAATGAACCACTCATGGTAGGAGCCACAGAGCTCTGCCATGGCCTGAGGACCTGAAGGTGCTCCACACCCCCTTGGTGCAAAGACCATCCTTGCCATGGAGCCCACAGTGGATGGAGAGTCTCCAGAGGGGGATTTAAACCAGGCATGGGCTCAGTCACTTCATCACAGGGAATTCAGGTGCTCTCGTGGCTGTGGTTGGCTGGAAGGGTCTGGCTGGACAAACCCCTGAGTCAGAGGAGTCACACAGAGGGAGGAGGAGGAGGAGGAGGATGAGGATGAGGGTGCCTGTCCCAGGCAGTGTGGGGCTGAGGCAGCAGCCCAGGCAGACAGGCCTGTGGTGCCTCCATCACAGGCACAGACATTCCATTAGGGAAGCACTCAGGCTGGAAAAGACCTCCAGGACCATCGAGTCCAGCCATTAACCAGCACTGCCAAGCTCACCACAACGTGCTGCAGCACCTCTGTCCCAGCCAAGCTGGCTGCAGAGACTTGGAAAGCTCCACTGCTGGCAGGGTAGGCAAGTCTGAAGTGTTTTCCTTTTGCTGGCTCCTGACTGGAAGAGGACTATTTCCACTTGCATTTAATGTCTTCATGTGGGAAAAACCCAACTTCTCAACCGTAGAGATCAAAAACCTTGCTACAAACAGCACTCTGCCACTGCGTGCTCACAACATTGAGAATTTCATTTTTTTTCCTCCCATTAAGAGACATTTTCCTGGCCATTAACATCCCCATGCTCCTGTGCAGAAGTGCATTACCTCTAACACGGGAGGGTTGACAGGCAGCAAGAGATGTGTAGCTCCCTGATGGTTAAATCTATAGGAAACCTCTGGTGTTTAATGAAACCCCTATGGAGACCTCCATATTAGCCATGGTTTAATGCTCCATAATGGCAGCAAATAATTTATCTATGAGCAACAGCAACTCCCAGCTCTCTGTGCATTAGGAGTTATTTATGAGGTAATTTTAACAGTTTCACACTGGCTGGCCATTATGTCACCGAGGGCTGACTGTCAGCACTTGGAGCCAAGGAGGGGAGAAATATTTCCCTATCACTGGCTAAGCTGTAAACAGTGACAGGGGAGCACTTGCAAGGGGTGTGTGCACATCTGGGAGAGGGCAGCAGAGGGAACAGCTGCACAAGAAACTCTCTGAGACCTGCACGGACATCAGAGCCCACTGCTGACCCCACTGCTGACTCCACGGCCACAGCTCTGCCCCAAGGACCCCCACAACTCTCATCCTCCTCCTCCTGTGTCTGATGGCATCTTCCATCACCCTCTTCCTGTGCCTGATGCCACCAGCTGGGCTGCAGGAGAGGTTAGAGAGCAAGGGCAGTGTAGGGAACAGCCCAGCAGAGAGCAGGACAGCCAAGACATGGCCTCACATTCAGATCTGCTGATGTGCTCCAGGGAGGGAACACCTACTGAAGTGTCTCAGAGCAGTGGGAAATGGTCACAAGCTGGCCAGACAGGCAGGGGTAAGTCCTGCAGGTAATTCCTGAGCTTTCTGGAGCACACAGAACACTGTACTCCCACCTGGCCACCACTTCATCTCCAGGGGTGTGCTGCAGACAGGCTGTGGGATGATGGAAAACTATGGAAAAGGAAGTAGAGGGCCTGGCCACAGCCACAGAGCTGTAGCACAGGCTCTCATTGAGTGTGCCAGCAGACACAGGACTCTGGCAGAGTGGCAGCAGGGCAGCCAAGCTGGGGTTGGTGCTCTGACCACCACCAGGCCAGAAGGGACAACGAGAACCGAGGTGTGGGAATGGAGCAGAAAGTGACTGACCATGGGAGAGCTACAGAGCACAAAGAGCAAAACCCCAAAAGCTGGCAGGAGGTGGCACAGACCAGCACTGTGCTGAGGCTGGGATATCAGTGACCTGCAGGAGGTCAGGGCCCTGCTGCCAGGAACTCTCTGGCCTTGGCAACCACTGCCACAAGAAACAAAATCGTGAAGAATATTGAAATCAAATGTGTTAACAACCCAGATGATACCTAAAAGAGTAGGACTGTGGTTAGAAGCAAGGAATGAGCAAGAAGTTGGCAAGAAGAGGCAGAATTTGAAAGATGGTAGTTGTTGTGGCAGCAACACAAGGAGGATTCTTAATTGAGATTTGTTGAGTTTGTGTTGGGTTTAGTTCTTTAAAAAGTTTCTTGCAGAAAACCAACAGCAGCACATGAAAAATGGGGCCAGATCAAAGCAGACTGCTCCTTTGCTCCAAAGCTGCAGGATCTTCCTCCAGCAGTGTCCCCAAGGCTCAGATCCTGGCTCAGCCCTCCTCCCTTCAAAGTGCTGCTCAGCCAAAGCTGCCAGCTGCATGATGTCAAAAGTGCTGGTCTTTTAGGGAGCTTCAAGTCACAACTTGTCCTGAGTTCCTTCTCCAAGCCAGAAATGGACCCATCCTATTTTTTCCCATCTCCCAGAGCTCTGCAGGTTGTGCTAAATTCAGTGGCAGATGTTCTGCTGCACAAAATTGCCAAGCAGATGTGCTCAGTAAGAAGGTCCTGCCACTAAAGTGATTTTTTCAGACTGGAAGTTCACACCAGGAGAATTTACTGAAGGGGAGTGTAACTCCTCAGCTGTACACAAAGGTTTGCTAAGCCAGTTAAAACACATTTACTTATCACAAAGAGCATCACCTGGCTTTCTGGGTTCAGCCCAACAGAAGGGCCAAAAATAAACCTCATTTCCACTGTCCTTTTCCCCACAGGAAAACTTCCACCACTGTGGAGCTCTGCCCTGACGTGTCCCCTTGCCCATTCCCAGTGCATCTTGCCAGGTGTGTGCTGTGAAAAACCTTCTGAGAATTCAAGATATTATTCCAGTGTACCAGCTCTCACCTTCTTCAAAGAGAAAACATCCTGAGCACTCCTAAAATCATCTTTTTCCATAGCCCAATTCACAGAAACAGCTCAGACACTTGTGCTGAGTCCTTCAGAAAAGGGACAGACTAAGACAGGTACCCAGCACAGAAAATTTCAGCTTAAGCTGTTTGTTTAAAAGTAGACAAAAGAGTCTTATAATGGGGAGTGCTGGGCCAGCACAATTGGGCATTGTGGCTTTGGCAGATACTGGAGCTGGCTGATACCTGGGCTCAGGGAAAAACTCCTTAACATGCAAATAGTTCTGTGAGCCAAAAAATATACTGCACATATCAGGAAAAAAGTGCTATTTTAGATACCAGATCTCCTGACTGCAGGAAGAAACTCAGAGGTTTCAGCATTTACTGAGCAGATCAATACCTCTAAACTGAATCCATAAACCTCCCAGAGAAAACCCCTCCTGCTACACCAAACTATCACTTTTTACTTTTTCTTGCTGCATCACAAATCTGCCATGGATACTGGCTGAAAAGTCATAATGCCCTGAAAATACCAGCTCTGGATTCCCAAAGGATTTTTCTGAAATTATTCTCCATTCTTTCAGTGAGAAATGAACCTGCATAACAGCTTCCAGAGTTAGACTCTTCATTCTCTATTAAATGACATTACCTGGCCAGAGACAGGCCAGTGCAGAGTGGACAAGTCCATTCTGTCACTCACCTGAGCCCCCTCAGCCTTTTTACACTGATTCACTCACAAGTTAATTCACTCACATGTTAATTACACATCTCCATCCTTTGCCCCAGCCTGGCAATTCTTCATTAAAAGCCCCCTCACCACATTTTCTCCTAGCAGCCTTTACCCACACAGCTCCCAGCTGTGAAATGCTGTGCCTGGAAGCACTCCCCAGCCCTCCCCAGGTGTGTGTGAGGCAGCAGAGTCTCACAAGCACAGACTGTCCTACCCCACCCCTATCAAAGCTGGACTCTCCCATTTACAAACCCAGACCTGGGACTGAGCTCATTTTCAGCCAGCAAGGAGCTCCTAGAAACAAGCAAGACTCTCCTGGTGCCCAGCTGCCTTCAGAGAGAGTACATCATTTTATCTCATTTTACCCAGAGAGAGTACAGGACTGAGTCACTTTCCTTTTTCATTGCTCCAGAGAGGAAGACTTGGCTAAAGAAGCCCAAAGCAAAACCCTTCAATACACAAACCTTTGCTTCCCCATCCTTTTCCCTTTCCTGAACAACCAAATTAACAGATGTACCGAGGAGAGTCACTTCCATGTGTCTCCATATGTTTGCCTGAGAATTAGCACCCCTCTCCTGTGATTCTTGTGGAATTTCTGCTCCAGTTCCAGGTACCATCAGGCAGTGAGGAAATGCATCCAGCAGCGACGTGCTGGCGTCAGAGGTGGGGTAGGAGGGGTGGCATTTTCACAGGGCTCTGCTTGACAGCAGATACCTGGAACAGACTTGTACTGGGAAGAAAAGTGATTTCCTGACATTTTCAAATCAAGAGTATTCAGAAACAAGGTTGGAACAATTGCACACTGCTGGGAAGATTTAACCTTGGAGCGGGTTCAGCAGACTCCATTTTCTTCAATTTTTTTTCCTGTGATGGCACAAACAATAGGTCGTGGTACTTTTAAATGTTTTTAAGTGGTTAGAGAGAAGTTACTCTGGTTGGAATTTCAATATATATAACTGCAGTGACTCACACTGTGGAAATTATTTATTTACACCTTTAAATTGGGTACTTTTACAAAGCTGACTGCTACTGAAATCAATGGAGGTGCCTCGGTGCATTTAAGCATTTCCCCATCTGCCTCTGTAAGTCTTCTGGTTTTACAACATTCCTTAAAATCAGGGGTTTGCCTCCCCTTCAGGCGAGTTACAGGCAGGAATAAGTGAGAGCTAAGATATATTCACACAGTAAAGCACAGATGCTCATTGAACATTTGGAGGGGGAGCAAACTGTGTCAGTTTTATCGAGGCTCTGGTGGCTCAGGGTCACAAAACCCACTGCAGCCCTGCTGTGCTGGTGCCCACCTTGTCCAGAGGTGACATAACTCACCTGGGGCGTGCCCAGGATGGTGACAACTGGGAAAACTTGTGTGACACCTTCCCCTCCCAGCTCTGCTGAATTGGAGACAAATTCTGTACATTTATAAGCCCTCATTAATTTCCAGGTGCTCACAGAATGGGGGAAAAAATAACAAATCAATGTCAATCCACCCTCCCTCCTAGAGCTTTATGGATCTCCATGTCCTCCTCTGCTGTTTCCTTTCCAGGATGTCATAAAGGGAGTAATAGTGGTACAAATGATCAGACCTACTTAAAAACAAGATATTATGGGTTTTTAATTCTACAGCAACTGCAACAACCCCCTACAGAGTAACATTTGTATAAGCTGTTGATGAATAGGAACTTTTATGGGAAGTACAGGAGGAGAAAAATCAGTATATTTCCAACTAATCAGATGAAAACAGTAACTACTATGTAATTATTGCAAGAAAGTTGTTCTGTCTGTACTCAGGCAAAACTTTGCAGCTTCCCTGCTATTTAAATCTGCAATTTGTCCTTGCTGCAGATATAAAATATAACCATGACACAAGAACAAATGAGAAATGATGCCTTGGGGGAGAATAAGTTTAGGCTGGAAATTAGAAGGATTCCAGCAGTAAAAGGAATGAAGTATTTGAGCATCCTTCAGCTTGGAGTAGGAAGAATAAAAAAGCCTAGGTGGTTTTGTCTTGTGTGTCATTAACTTCACCTGATCCAACACAAAAAAGATTTGCAGCAGGCTGTAGAAATTTGAGTTTTTGGACTGAAAAGCCGTGAGTGCCTCTGAGCTGCTCCTGAAGCCACATGGATGTGTGGGCTCGTAAAAGCAGCTGAGGGAAGTCTCCAGAGAGCCCCTCGTGGGCAGCTGTGAGCATAACTCAAAGGCTGGCACAACCTGCAGCTGGGGCTGAGGGCTCTGCTCCCCAGGATTCCCAGGGACTGCTGATTCCCAGGGACTGCTGGGGCTGAGGGCTCTGCTCCCCAGGATT
>VZRX01009324.1:0-41142 GCA_013398075.1 Notiomystis cincta | reverse complement strand
AAAGTAATAATAAATAATAATAAAAAATTAGAAACCAAGTAATTTAACCTCACACTGAAAGTCTTACTCTATGCTTAGATGAGTAAATACCTCCTTCCCTTTAATTGAATTCCTAAATC
Source organism: Notiomystis cincta (assembly GCA_013398075.1). Taxonomy (NCBI): domain Eukaryota; kingdom Metazoa; phylum Chordata; class Aves; order Passeriformes; family Notiomystidae; genus Notiomystis; species Notiomystis cincta. The sequence goes on along the minus strand of VZRX01009324.1, from coordinate 41,023 downwards.
CATGGCCATAAGTCTATTTAAATTGTAGGCTTAAAGCATAAAGGAAGCAGAGACTTTTTCCATAGGCTTTTTCCTATATGTGTGTCTCAGAAATAAACAGACCTGTTAAGTTCTGTTTTCAGACTTTGCCATGGTTACTTCCAGTAATGACAAACCACTTTATTTTAATGAAAATATGGTTCAAATTACTGATTTTTGTGTGGAAAGGAAGAAAAAAATAGAGTTAACTTATCGGAGCCAAGCATAGAAAAATTGAGTTTAGAAGGCTGTGATGCTGAGATCTGTCAGCCCAGGTTGGAGTAAGGATAAAATGAGCACACTGAAAATGATAATTCACATTATTGTTGAATATTCCAAGAGTGCTGGGTTCTGCATTCAAATCCTTTAGAGTTCTATCATACTCCAGCCTTGCACAGGTGTGCTGCGTTTCGTTTTGTTGAGCTTTAATCCTTGGAGAAATAGGAACTATTGTCCAAATAAATCAGAAACACACTTTGTAGAGGATGTTTTAGAGGGCTACAGTAAATGCTTCTTCGCTGCAGGACAGTTCTCACGTTGACAAAGTCCTTCATTTGCCGAGGCTCTGGCCATATTAACGCTTTCAGGAAGCCAGTTAAAAGCCATTTGTGTCAGCAGCATTAACAGGACAATCAAATCTTTGTGTGGAGCTCTGTTGTTTATTACTGTCACGGTCCATTAAAGCTAATCAATTGTTAATCTTGGTTTCAACGACCCCTTTGCAACCCTTGCTGGGTGATTGTTGTTCTTTATCAAAAATCTCATAATACCATCTGCTCAATATAAAGTAATGGCCAGGATGATTTGATAGTGTACATTCAAGTGGAGGGGGACAGAAGGCTTATATAATGTACAATGTATACAATTCTGCTATCAAAGAGGAATTTTTTGGCATTTGCATTGCTTTAGCCGATGTGTGGAAGACAGGATTAAATGCTTTGAATCAGTGATATGTGATACAGCACAAGCCTGTTCTCTTTGTGCTCAGATATTCTGGAAATTCAGAAAGCACACAAAGAAAGTGGTTTTTTGCTTTTTATTTGTCCAACATCACCTTCTGTGTCTTGAGGACAGCATAGATAATATTGGTTTAGTACATAAAAATGATAAAAGGGAGAAATAAAATTGTATTAATATTTTTTATTGACTGTAGAAAAGCATCAACTTAAATAATAACTGTGAGAGTTCACCTTTTAGACTGCTGGTATTCTCTTCAGCAGTGCTGAAACTGTATTACTTGGTTAGACTAGACCTGATCCCTTCTGGGTATTTTTCTTAGTAACATTATTAGTTTTGTCCTTAGTTATTCCATAGGTATTCTAATCAATATACTGTAATTCTGTGTAATGGTCTAAGCACTCAACTATCTATCCCTGGACTGAATCTATTGGCACCACCAACCTTGCAATTATAAACATAAATAAAATTCCCAGAGAATTGAAAGGAATAAATCAAAATGGGTGATGTGATGTTTAACTCATCAGCATTATACATTGCAGGTTTGAGTAATGGCCAAACTATGAATCAGTAAAGCAGACTTTAAAGATTTACCCTGCAATATTTGGGGTTTGGGTGATTCTTTTTTTTTCTGTTAGGGATGTGAGGTTATGAGGAAATAACCATCTAAATGCTACTTATATTTGAGTCTCAGTCCAGAGTTTTCTTACCTCACAGGTATGGGTGCAAGCCACTCTGTGTTATTAATTACTATTTTCGAGTTTCTAAGTGGAATTTCCTTAGTCATGCCTAATGTATTTGGAGATATAAAATCAGTTACCATTTGTATTGCTACAGCAAGCTGTCCTGCCACAATATATTCACAAGTGTAAAGAATTGCTTCTCTTCCTTTATATGGGAATGTCTGTGCTCACCTTTGTTTAAAATTAAGCCATTTCCCTGATTTTGTGACTTTGACATGATGAAAAACTGCCCAGCATAGAGGTCAACTGCCAAACCCACACACCCAGCAAGAGCATTGGCTATTGCAGGTTTTGAAGTGATTCTACAATCCTTCAGTTTTGGCTTAGCTCTTTGCCAGAGAAAAATTTTTGGAGAAAGATAATAAAGAGGGTAAAATCATCTGTTAGGAGATGATCTACTAAGAAAACCAATTCAAATAATTTATAATTATTGTTAACTGAGATTTTGCCTCCTGATTTTTTACTACTCCTGTGTTTAGGGGTGTGTGTCCTAAGATGTGACCTGCCTTGTTGTGGTTCACAGAAACACCCGTGGGTTTGGTGTTCAGACGCCTGGGGGAGGCTCTGAAGGGGAAAACTCTTCCCTGGGTCTGTCATGTACATAAGAATTGGCTGCCTATGCAGCTGATACAACCACCTAGGTGTTCAGAGGCTCTCTCCTCCCACCACTCTTCATCAAACCACTGGAAACTGGGCAGCCTTTGAAGGGTGTAAATGCCCCAAGGTGATGGGAGCCGCTGCTGTCTGGCCGTGGGTGCTGGAGCTCCCTCAGTCTGCAGCTCCTGAGCCCTGGCACACTGTGCCACCCTCGTGCTGAAGGAGCTCTGTGCACACAGACCGGGGCTGTCTCCCTCTGACAGAGGGAGGGGAGGACCCCTCTCGTGGGCTTGGACTGTGTCTGGGTTTCCATCATCTGCAGAGGGGGAGCTCAGCAGTGGGGCTGCTGCTGGAGCTCTCAGCGTGGCAGTAAAAATAACTTGTGCTTTGTTTCTCACAAACAAACAAAAAACCCCATTAATTTTAGAATAAAGACTTCTAACAACTTAGTTCCTTTGCAGCTTTTGTACTTCTCACCCCAATGACCGGAGGAAGTCATATAAAATTTTGTCATGACTACTTGTTCATTTGCTGACTGATTTCACTACAAATACACATCTGCAGGGTAGTTCTTTTATTTTCTGTGTGTTAATTAAGTTCATTAGTTCATTTGCTTTACATTCCTGCTGAGTTTTCTCTGCATGTCTGTGATGTGATGATAAAAAAGCAAGGTTGTTTCTTTCTGCTGGAATCAAAGCCAGAGCACCATTGATGCCCTGGAATTACCAGATTTTATTTTTCTGATTGTTGTAGTTTTACTTCCTGCATAAGACAGGAGAGATTCAAGTGCCAATGTGTTAAGATGGTTGACCTTGTTTCAGTTTTTTGCCTGAAGACTAGAAGAGGATTAATCAAATCGTTTTTAGGAAAAGATTAGTTTCTTTTAAGAATACTCTTAAAGTTAATTTAGTGGGATAAAAAAGGAATACTGGTGTAAGGCTGTTTTTCATTATTCATTTTTATAAGATCTATAACACATGGCTGAGCCTTAAGGAAAAGGTTTGCAAAACTATACCAGAGTTAGGTACCTGTCTGCCAGATTTTGCTGTCTGTTAACTCCAAATTGCATTTCGTGTCCTTGAAAAATCACATCCTTACTCTCAGACTATGTGTATTGGCTATATAAAAAATGTTGTGAAATCAGCAGATGGAAAGTTAAGGAGTTTCCAGTGGTTTACACATGTGAACAATGTGCTTTTTAAAACGTATTTTGAAAATCTACAAAAAGTAAGATTTCAGATGCTTAGGAGAAAGCACAAATATAAAAAGAGGGCTGAGGAATACAATCAGTCCAGTTCACGTGGTTTACAGCTTCTGGGCCTAATCCTCTAACTGTTAATATTACTCAATAGCTTATTGTTTAAGGGGAGCTACCTGACTTTTTTCTAATTTTGAAATTTAGCTGTTAGATATAGAGCTTAAATATAGATAGAAAATCATAACTTAAATTGCTGCTACTTTAAATAAAATCTGATGTAAATGTTTATTTAGTATAATGATACCAGGCAAAAATTTTTAATGATGGATTATTAAATGCTTAGGGATTTAATCAAAATTTAAACAAATAGATGATAATTAATTGACATCAGGTACTGGAAAATACAAAGACAAAAGATAATTGAGAACAGCTATTCCACATAATCTTATTAAACTCCTATTATAACACATGCATTACTTTTATGTTAGTATTTCAGACAAGCCTGTTTGTGTATTTATTATATCACTATTATTGCATGAGGTACATGATAACTAGATTTACAGTCCATTAATATTTTTCTGGCTGTTAGAATAATGTCCACAAGTCTGAAGTCAGCTCTTGAAGAGCTCTTGAACATCCACAATGGGAAAGGGGAGCCTATGGAGCTTCAAGCACTTGTAACCAGCGACTGAAATGACTTTTTGGAAAGTGCATTTAAAAAACCAGTGCAACATCTGAAGTTTGGTATGCTTCAGGGATTATTCATCCAAGCTGCTTATTTTCTAAATCACAAATCAGTCTGTCTAAACTCCAAGCCTAGAAACAGCCTAGATTCCTTTTTAGACTTTCTTTAGAGTATTTTGCAGGCCCAGGTGCTCTCAGCTCTGTTTGGGTGGGAGGTGGACACTGCAGTAAGGAGGAAGAGGAAGAGATCCTTGCTGACACAAATCTAAGCTGTAAACTCCTGCACAATTCCTGCAGAAGTGGCTGCAGAGCACTGCAGTTTGTTCATATGTAAAATCTGCCTCTGGAGCTCTTTCCCGAGGGGCCTCACCCAGGATCTGCTCTCCAAGGGTCCCTCTCCATCTCCCTCTGACACTTGGGGTCTCTGTGGTTTTGTTCACCCAGCTGGAGGCAGAGTTTGGATTCAGCTGTGATGTAAAATGCTGCCAGCAGAGGTGTGGTTCTTACTCTGAATAGTTTGAATTTTTCCATACAGATCAAAAGATTATGGAGATCAAGGAAAAACAGAAAGCATAGAACTCAGAATGTCCTTAAAAACCGACTGTATCACCAAAGGCCAAAACTCTTAAGAATTAAAGTGCAGTTTGAGAGCTAAAAGGAAGGAAAAAGTGCACAGAAATGTGAGTGTCTACTGAGCTAATGAACTACAAGGCCCAGCAGGCCACATTTAAATCATAAAAGGAACCATTACAGTTTTTATTTGGTGTTAGTTTTTCATCTGGTATTTTTTTCTTTCATAAAATATTTGAATTTTTTTTCCTGAAAGAGATAAAAGGTTCCTCTTTGCAATTCTTAATTTTGTTTTATCTTATTGATTTCCATGAGCTCAAATTAAGGACTTCCCAACTGCTTTAATACTGCAACAAATTGATTTTCAGATTTTTATCCCTTTCAGTGGAGAGAATTTTAACTTGTCTGCCATTTCTTATTTATTTGTTGAGGTTGGCAAGAGTAAAACTGAAATGGCTATGAAACTATTGAGACATCAGTGAATTCAGATGTAACTGGTTAAAAAACGCAGCAGAATTCATGCACAAGGTAATCCTCAGAGGAAGAGGTTTCCACTTAGCCTTCAGTCTGCATGCATGGCAGGGGTTAAGTATCAGAGAGTGCATGCACCTCTCAGAAAGTATCAGAAAGAGAGGCCATGCACCTTTCCAGTTACTTTAATTTCAAAGATTTTATGTTTTCTGCTTCTGTGGCAAATGAAGAGAAAAAGAGAAAAAAGGTTCCATGAAGCCAGGCTAGCAATATTTTAGCTCATCTTCTAATGATGAATGACTTCATTATTTTTTTTTTTTTTTGGAATTTGTGGTTTTTGAGCGCTGAGGGAATTTTTTTATATTTTAAGACAATTATAATCAGTGGATAATTTCTATTACTTTTCCTTCTTCCACACATTTATCTTTCTAAGAACTATGTTCCCTTACTCCAAACAAATAAAATGTAAATAACTAGAGTGATTTTATTTTTGTTTGTTCATAACTTCTGTTGACAAGGAGTGACTTTGAGCAGAGAGGGGCAGAGTTTAACTGGCTGTCTCAGAAACAGAGATGCAGGAGAGATATTTTTCAGGAGTTTTGTAATTTTTGGTGCTGCTCTGCCTTATATAAGGGACCCATCCAAAAAGAACAGTAATTCTCAGCCTGTCTGGTTCAATAGCTGTCCTGTCTACACGGGGCTTGACAGCAGAGGAACTGGCAGCTCTGCTCTGAATTTGTTACTGCAGGTCATGTGCTCTGCTTCTGAGGAAGTTTGGCACAGACTTCTGGAGACTGGTTCTTCTCACTGCACTTACAGGACTCGTCCTGTTGGTACTCTTAAGCCAGAAGTAGTTTCCAGACATTTCTGGATTTATTCCTGCCAGCCTTTCTCCAGCAGTCTCTAGCTGAAGTGTGTGAGGTGTGTGCTGAAGAACACTCTATAAATTCAGTTCTACCCATCAAATATGGGCACAGTGCTTTTGCCTGGTGATACCTGCTGTAAATAATTACAGAAATCTGAAAGCTGGAGTTGTAAAAGAACTGTTTGAGTGGGCTGATAATGTTGTTTTCCTGAGATTTTACCTTTTATATTTATTTGGCCCTTTATTATGTTTGCTTGCTACCAGCAATGAGAAGGAAATAGCTTTTTTATCCCATGAGTGTTTTCAAAATTTCAAGTTCTCTGATTGAACACTGAGACACCTCAAAGGTTTTCCTGAGCAAGAGAAACCTCTTCTTTGGAGCAGCTCATAATCACATAGGTGGGGCTCTCAGGATATGAGCAACCTGTTCAAGTTGTTTCTCTAGTGAATATTAAATTATTTGTATTATGTGAAACAATTCAGTAGAAGAGTTAGTGAGACACTCAGCTCAGAAAAGCCTGATGGATGGGGCAGTAGTTTTGGATCTCAGTGTCTCTCCTACTTGATTCAGATGATAGCTTTGAACAGCAGTATAAATCTTTTCCTCCCTGGCACAATTCTACAGAAAAGAAATGTGTTTTCCAAAACTAAGAAGATTAACAGGTCTCATCTAACAGCAGCAACAAGATGGAACAGAAAGTATTTACATACAGATAGTACCTATACAGTTTTTCCTTTCCCATTCTAGAGTCATTAAGTATCTCTGGGTTGCTTTTTAAATGTTCTTTGTATTCATCTTGTGAGTATTAGAGACATGTTGAAAAGAACTAAAAGCTTAGATTCTTGCATATCCACACAAACTCATGGGTTTTATAAATAAAACTGAAATCTATTTAGAATAATGATAAAACAATTTGTTGTTTGTAACATGGAATTCTTTCATTTATTGTTTTTGCAAGGCAATTCTTGAACTTATTCTGATAGAACAGACAGAGGAATAAACAAGTATTGTTCAGATAAGGGAACAAAGATGTACCAGAAGAAACAAGTCACATGAATACAGTTATTTTCATTTTGAAGCAGGTAATAGGGAGAAAAAGGAAAAGGAGAGAGACAGTATAAAATGAATGTTTAGCAGAAAATCGATAACAGTACTTAATGCAGACTCAAACTGGGAGTGAGGGCAAACTTGCAGGAACATCGAGACTGGAAAACAATTTACTCTTTCAAAATGCAATTTCATTCCTTCCAAGATCGCCCAAACCAGAATGGATTCAGCCAATGTTTTTGCCTTTCCACCCAGTCAGAACTGTGTGTGCCCCTGTGTGCCACATTTACAATTGAGCTGGAGGTTTCCCTGTATTTCAAAGCAGATTGTCCTTTGGGAAGAGGTGATCCCAGCCAGCCCCAGCCCCTGCCCTGGGCAGGGATGTTCCAGTAGGCAGAACAGGTTAAACAGGACAAACTTTGTTTTGAAAGGAAGGATGTGGAGGATGCAGAAGAAAGCAGAAACTGCAGAAAAAGGTAAGGTGTCAGAAGAATGTAAAGTGCAGGGAAGAAGGCTGGAGAAGGAGAAATATCTAAACAATGTGTAAAGGCAAAGCTGTTAAGTGTTAATATTTTAGTGTTTCAAGAGTTCTGACAGTAATCTTTTTGCAAGTCTGTCTAAGAGCCATTACATTTGCTCATAGTGAGGCTAAAATGGAGAAACCATTTTCAGCTACTTAAAAAAAAAACCCTTTGGAGAGAGAAGAAAAGTTGGTAACATTCAAATAAAATTTTAAAACAAGTTTCAGAGAAGTCAGGCAAAACAAGTATGCACAGGGAGTGAGGGAGAAATGCTGCATAGATGAGGAAAAAAAAATCAAAATGTTATTGAAAAACATACACTCCTTGATATGACTGTAATCCTTGGAGGACTTGGCTTTTCGCTGTCAGAGCAGCCAGAGATGATGTGTTTAATAATGTGTCTCTGGTAGATATTTATGGGCCTATCAATCTCCAATTCTAACTAACCAGGAAAGCAGCTAAAGGGCCAGAGAAATGACATACAAGGTGAAGTTAGAGTTGCCAGTGCTTAATGTTTGGCCTGTTGGTGATAGCAAACAGGATTTGACATTGGAACTCACTTCATAGGAGGCAGTTTTGACTTCTTTTGTTCAGACTCGTGACCTTGAAAGTACTGGACATCCCTCACTCATGGAAAAAAACCCCTTGTCGTCTTCTGGAAATGCTTTTTAATTAGCTTTTAGCTTTCTGCTGCAGACAGGGTCAGCAGAACTCCGAGCCCTGTACCTTTGCCCTGCCCTCAGCACTGAGCAGGGTTCACTCTGGGAGTCACATTTACTCCTACATTCCCACTGCTGTCAACATCTCGGAGAATGTTTTAAGAAAATGACTCTCCTTGGTTTCAGTGATGCCAAAGGCAGTGACAGATCTGAAGAGTTCGATCCTATCAAGATTCATTTTGAAAAACGCTGCTCTGGCTTAGCTTTCCTTTATCCATGGATATTCAGGACGTGTCAGGCAGCACAAGGAGGAGGTGATGTACAGGGATTGTTGTTTTTTGATTTGTTAAATCTTCTGCAAAGGCACACTCAGTCTCTCATCAAAGCTGTGTATCTGAGATGTGTGTTCTGCCAGGATCATGTGTTTTCTGAGTTCTCTGGAAAGTGTATTTAAAAAAATCTGCTTAAAACCTCTAATTCTGTATGTACTTGTACTTCTACCAGAAACTAAATGTAGGTACAGAATGTTGAAAGTGCAAGATGCTGAGGTGCTTAGGGGAACAGGCAGTGCTGCAGTTAATGCTTTTATTTATAAGGCTCATTGGTCAATGATACTGAGCTCTCCTTCAGGAAAAAAAGATCCTTAATTCACTCTTACAAAATTCAATGCCTTATTGTTCTCACTTTTCTGAAGTCACTGTTTATAACATTGCTCTCTTCTCCTCTCTGAGGAATAATATAATTTATTGGAGCAGTTCATTCATAGTCTATGTGATATCTATCTTTTGGGACAGAGATACCTTTTGCATGATGTACACACTGTTAACTTCAAACTCTTCCTGTTTGCTTTATGTGCAGGGGTTCGTAATCAGGAATATTTATGCATCCTGGTACCCAGTTGTGCTGTGCTTGCTGTTTTCTGCTCTTCATAGAAAATTAAACTTTTTTTCTTTTTGGCTCACACCTACCTGAAAAGCAAAAGATTTGAGAATATTACCCAATGGATTTATGATTACTAGGCAGATAGCCAGTAATAAGCAGTGATATCTGATACTACAGCCCAGACATTCTCTGCTTTTTTCCACCTTTTTCCTATTATCTCTAGGTTTAATAAACTATAAATGGGAGACATAAATGGCAGACCATCTTTTCTCTTTTTGTGCCTTTTTTTTTTCTTTCGAGGTGCTTGGTGATGAGATTAAGTTAAGGGTCATATATTCTTCCAGCCTAGTATTTAGGAATAGGCAAATTATTGAAAAGGGTGGAAGTGATCTAGGCTTATTCATTTTTGTGGGAGAGCAGCTTTTTTTGCACAACAGTCATTTTAAATGGGAATAACAGTATTATAGATAAAGATTTAATGAATATATATGAGAAAGGCACGATAGGAGTCACTAAGCGGTTCAGGGCTTTAGATGAGGTCACGTTTCTGACTTGTGTAGTATGAAAGTGAGTAAATCTTAGATGGTCATAGTCGAAATATTTCCAGGGTATTGTACATAATGCTTATTGTAGGTAAAAAATTATTTTCTTGCCTCTGGCTTATAAGAAAGCTCTTGAGTGAAAACCAGCTGCATTTGTACCTTAACATTTCCACTGCTTGTATTGTGTTGTTTTTTTCCCAGCTCTCACGTAATTGCTGACTGTGAAATTAAAATACCAAGCTCATTATTTCAATCCTGAAATATAACTTGCTTTAGACTTATGCTTTTGTCTCTCTAATTGTAGTGTCCATGTGCTGAGCTTCATTAACTTGAAACAGAAGGAGCCCCCACTTTTGTGTTAAAGTTAATTAAACCTGGTAATGGTTATTGTCTGAAAATTTTCTGGGTTCAAGTCTGTTATTTTGCCTCTGTCTCTATTTTCATGCATCATTTCATTTAGCTGTGGTTTGTCAATTCATAATATACAGGATTTGCCTGGACTCAGTGAACTATGGAGTTTTTAAATCATAAAAATACACTTGCATGTTTAATTAATGATAGTTGGATGCTTCTCCTTGTGAAATAGTCACTGATGACTTTTAAACTCAGATATAAAAAAAAAATTGGAAAAACAAAAGCAATTATTTTTCCATGAATAATAGGTGACAGCACAACACACAGTAGATTGATGTCAAGGGCCACAGTTAATGACTTTCAGGTCTTTTTACTATAAAAATTGAACATTTCAAAATTTCACAAATCTATGGTGTGTAAAACCTTCAGACTTGGAAATACAGCTTTCTGAGCTGTACTCCACACTGACTTGTGGCCATAACTGAGAGTATGAATTAACTATGCACATTTAAATGCATGTATAATTTAGTATTTATACTTTAATAATTTTGTTCAAAGTTCTGCAATTCAGCCTTAAGTATAATGCATGATGTGCACATTTTTGTGGATTATGCTCTGGGAGATGTCCTCCTTAAAAAATACCCCAAAAAACCCTCCCAGTGAAAGACCATGTCTAAGATCGGGCCATGGGTTTTGCTCAACAAACCTCATGAAATAAAAAATTATAAGACCTACTTGCCTGTGGAAAATCTTGGGAAAAAAGTGATGGTCTCTTCCTTGAAAAATCATGCAGGCCACGTTTAAATAAGTGTTTTGTTTGTGATTCATTAAAATAGAAAAAAAGAGACAACATTTAAATAACAGTAATTTTATTTAATGTTACTTTTCATGCATTTTATATTTAGATTTAAACCATCAGCTGTTTAGCTAAAGCTTTTGGACTGTTCAATTGAGATGTAAAAAAAATAAGGATTTGAAATCTTACTCTGTGTCCAGTTAGCTTTTTGAAACAAGGAGCCTGTGTTCAAAGAAGTATTGCTGTGCATCCAAAAGGTGCCAATCAGAGATATTAGTGAAAGGTTTAATGGGTATTCTGTGCTGTGTGAATCTCCTGCTGACAAAGGCAGCTCAAGAGCTTTCAGCATCATATGAAACCAGAATTTTGCAGCAAAGAAGAGATGAGTAGAGGAGGAAGGGACTGTGGAGGTTTTGGGTATAGGGCTGGCAGAGGCTCAGCTGGTTGTGACAGCAAGATGAGGAGATTGGGCACAATTTTTATGACTTGTGGAAGCTTATGCTGGGTTTGTGATTTTTTTTTTTTTTTTTTTTTTNGTTTTTTTTTTTTTTTTTTATGACAAGGTGTATGGAATTGTGATGAGGTAAAATAGTCTGGAGAGAGTCTGAGGTTCTGGAAAGTGTGGGAGGTTTTGGAGGCTGCAAGGTCTTTCCAAGCCTTGCTGCCCAGCCCAGTGGCCTTGCTGCCCTTGCACAGCTCTGAGCTGCTCTTCATGGTGTCCTCTCAGTCACACTCCCCTCCTCACTGGGAGCCTGGCTCAATTCCTGCTCAGGTTCTGCCCCAGGGCAGCAGCAGCAGCAGAGGGAGGCAGGCTGGGGAGCTGCTCTGGGGAAGGGCTGCCCCAGCCCATCCTCCCTGCCAGAGAGCAGAGTCTGCTGCCCCAGACGGTCTGGGCTGTGCTCCACACACCTCTGGCTGCTTGATCGTGTCTTAGGCAGGAGCTGCCACAGAGGGCCCAGCAGCACTTCAGACCCCGTGTCCTGCCCATCACAAGTGTCACATCTTCCAATGCATTCATTTCTAGCTGGGGATCTCCTTGTTTCCTGCAAACACCTGGGCAATTAACAGTCCTATGAAGTGTAACAGTGCTGGTGCTACAGATTAATGATGGGGCAGAGATGTTCAAAGTTAAGTGCAAACCCCTCAGAAAAGGGGCAAATCCTGTATTGTCTTTTGAAAAGTCCCCTCATTTTCACTGAAATTCTTATACAGGTAAATATCTATTGAGATAGCTCTCTCAAACTCAAATGACTATTTTTCTTCTAGGAAGACCTAAATTTCCAAGATGTAAAATGTCAATAATATGAAATGGCATAATAAGGAGGTGAAATACAAGATGGTATTGCTATGAGAAATGACTCAATTTCTCTATCCTCTCCCCTTCCCTACTCTGTTTCATCTCTTAGAATTGCAATTTTCTGCAGATTTTATGGGACCTATATTCATTGGGATATATTACAGGTTATAGAATGAAAAATCTCTTAAAGATTAATTGAAATTCAGAAAAAATAACATGTAGCATATAAAACCACTTGAATCCCAAAATATTTTTTCATTTTTTGATCTAAGTTCTGCACTGAACTCCTTAAAATAGCAGCCTGAAGAGTATCCACAATTAACTCCATAGGTAAATGAAATTCCTTATTTTGTTTTCAATTTAATTCCTTGGTAAATACCTTGCTGTGTATTTCCTCCCAATAATTCCCATCCTTGACCTTTCTACATTGAGGCAGCACCAGCGCTCCTCTTGAGCAAGGGTTACAGGTCTTGTGGAGAAATAGAACAACACAGATTTTCACCTCATCTTCCTGTTTTCCCTCTGTGTGTGAGAGGACAAAACTGAGAGGTGGGATTGTTGTCAAGGCCACTTTGGGTGGCTCCAGCTTTATTTTAGCTGGGTCACTCACCCAAGCCCCTCGTGTAAAACCAGGAGAGCCCCTGGTGTGCCAGGATGGATCGGGCAGGACGAGGTATAGAGGGTGTGGGACACAGAGCTGCTTCTTTTGCTGCCTTGCAGCCCAGCTCTTCTCCTGACTGATAAAACATTTCTGCAGGGACAAATCCTCCCCACAGTGAGGAAGGATGTGCCTGATGCTTTCAGCAGCTCTTGCCATGGCTGCCTGGCTCCGGGAGCGCCCAGCCCTGCGCAGGCACCTCTGCTCGGCTCTCCAGATAAGCCCTGACATTAACTGGCCAATTTGGGGAGCATTGCCTCAGCCCCTGTGTGAGGGAACTCCAGAAGGACAGTATAAAAACTGTTTTCTGATTTGGGCTTTACAGTGCCATAAACAGTGACATCATTGTATATACACACAAATATGTAATGATGAATACAGCAAATGCAGTCTTGCATGTTGGCTGGAAAATACATGCTCCAGGCCCAGATTTAATAGGAACTTTCATATTCCATTCTTGGAATATAAAGCCAGCATTTTTGTCTATTTTGACTTTTGCATTAATAAAATGAGGTCAGGAAATCTGTTAAAGTTTATCTTTAAAAATGTTTTCAACCCTGTCACCTTGTTTTAAAAATCATTTCCGTTTGTTATCTGCACATTTAAGTAGATTGTGTTTCCTCGTGATTGAGTCTCTGAAGGAAAGCACTAACAGATTCCTGTAATTGATTATACTTTAATGATACATAATGGCAAGTTCTGGTTTCCATTATTGTTACCTTACACGCTGAACTGTAACTGCTGCGATACCAGCATGTATATTGATATACAATTGATTTAGTAACATTTTACCAGTTAAAATGTCCTGCATTAACTAAAAGCAGTCTCCACTTCTCCAACAAAAGCAGCCCTTCACACATCCAGGGCAGGTACTGCACAGATCTCTGCAGATGGGCAGTTTCTTTGCAGCTGGCAAAGGCCAGCCCTGCTGGGGAGCCCTGCAATCAGTGTCTCTGGGTTGGGCTATATTTACATTTCCAGTGTTTCACTAATTACATTCTTTCCTTTTTGATTGTCCTTTTCCAACAAGTGATCTGATGCTTCTCCCTCGTGCTCCCACCCCTAGAAACCCTCGATGGCGAATAACGTGCTTGATGATCTGAAAGTGTTGCTTATCTTCCTGATTGGTTTTGCCTAATTATTTATGGATGTCCCCTGATGGTGTCCCCTCCTGTTTAGATGGAAAAATGGAGAACAGGGATTCTTGTGCACACCTGCACGTGGTGGCATGTGCATTTGTAAGGGCAGTGAGCACACCTGAGTCCTGCCTGCTCTGTGCTCACACAAAGAAGTGGTGCAGGTCTGTTCCCACTTAGCTGGGCTGTGACCCCAGGACTCTCAGCCTGTCCTGGCAGAAGGGTCACAGGGAAGTTCTGGTAAGTGACCCAGCACACAGAGCTGGCCTAGGTGGGGAAAGCAAATTTTTAAAAGCTAATTGAAGTGTTGCGTTTCGCAGGTGCTACAAAAAGCCATAGAGCTGTTGTCTTCTCAATAATAATTGAACATGGAAACTTAGTGTCTAGAACATTATAATGATGTAAAATTGGTGATGTGTGTTCAAAACACTGGATAGAAACACACAGTGCAGTCAGACAATTTACTGACTGGAGCTTTCCTTTTGCCTTGGTTTTTAATTTTCTTTATTGAGGATCGTACTTGGAGCTTGCAATTCTGGGAAGTTGTGCCATCAAATCTCATTTATTGTATTGCAGGTCAGCAGCTATATTTTCAAAATCCTTTATTCTCCAGGAATTAAAAATCTTAGCTTTCTCATAGCAGTCTCCATATTAAGCCAGTGTGACTGTTCTTAACCAAAATTCAGGGGAAAAAAAAGAAGCCAAAAAACTGCTGTTTGGACTCGGTGAATATCAATGTCTGGCAGAATCAAAGTACTTTCTAAAGTTCTGCAATAGATTTGTATTTTGGTTTTAAGAATGAAATTGTAGCATTAAATTTCAGTTTAAATTCTGAAAACTAAAATAAAAAGTCACTTCTGAAGTAAATAGGCACTTTGGTAAGTTGAGCTCAAGCGCAAGGACTTGCCACCACACACAGATTTTTTGGTTTGTTCTCTGTTACATACATTTTGTAATGTTTTAAATTACATCACTGTATATATATGTATTAACATTCAACACTTGGATTCTGTTTAATACAGGCTAAATATTAGTTTAATGGCTTTGTATCTGACACTGATTACAATTCAAATCCTCCTTGCATGTTGTTCTGCTGATAGTAATAGCAGCATTTGTAATGTTCAGTCATTGCCATCCAAGTCATAAACAGTAATATCAATTAATATATACTTATGCTTGTGTGGTTACTCTGTGCAGGGATTAATAGAGAAATTATTTTTACTATCAGAAAACCATTTCAAAGAGATAAGAACTGCAAATGCAAAGCAGATTAGGTTACTTAAATGGCCTTTTCAGTGGTGATATTTGAATGTTTGTAGTGTCTCACAGCAGTTTTGGAATATAATACACAATTTAATTTCCTGTATATTTGTGTTGTAGAGGAACAGTTTTTGGACTGTGAAGGAAAATTTATGCTCTAGTGAAATGTATTCTCAGCTCAACCCCACATTGCAAAAGAAACCTCTACACATTTCTTTAATTTAAGAAACATGAGTTCCTAATTAGTTATACATAGACAATGGTGGATTTTTCCAACTGCAAAATGATTAATAATACATAATTAAAATGGAACCTGGATCAAAAACTCATCAAGTCTCCCTAATGCCATAATACTGTACCCTTTTCCTAGGCAAGTGATCCTCCCCCTTGGGATCTAAATGACTCTCTGGAAATACATTCCTGAAAATGCACTGTCTACTCTCATAAGAAATTTCCAAAATTTTCAGTTGGGGAACTTCTTTTCAATATTTTCATGTTAAAAATATGTAACTCATTAGACTATTGAGTAAATTTTGGAAAATATGGCCAAGCGTGTACACGAGGTATGAACGAGCTCTGTTACAATGCTTTATATTTGGAAGTTAAGGGTAAGTAAAGACTCACACATGAAGAACAAACCAGTATTAGTCCTATAGCTTTACTAAACATTTTCTTAAAGAGTATACCATTAATTCCTGCCAGATTCAAACAAAAATCCCACCTGCTTGCTTCGAAGCAAAGTTGCTAACAAAGCGCTGATAAACCAAGAATAAAATCTCTTTACTTGATTCCTTTACTTGTTAACCTCCCCGCTCCCCCAGTCCCCAATTTTGCTATCAAGGACTCACCAGATACTCAATTACAGCCCAGGGGGTTGGAATGGACACCCAGACAAGCAGCTCTGGGCTGGATCCCAGCTGCTCAGTGGGAACAAGCACCGTAACGCTGGGAGCCACTAGATGCCACTCTTGTCTCATCCCAGTCCAGGTCTGAGAGTATTTATGGTTGTTTAAAAAACCCAACTGTGTCCTCCCACCCCCAAAGCCCCTTTAAAGATGTTCCTTTGGTATTTCAGATATTTTGACTTCTATTTTTTTCTTAATTAAAGTTACAATATGACCCTATTGTTTATAGTCTTCCTTCCCTCCACTGTAATGCTACACTTGTTTATAAATATTTCAAAACTGTCCCTAGAAGTATTTTTGTTGCTGGACTCTTGCATGGCTGTGTTGTGCTCTACCTCATTTTTCTCTTTTGGTGGGATTCACAAACTTCTGACATAAGTGTTCATCTATGATTGATTTCACATCTACTTTTGGTGTAAGAAGCTCTAAATCTAATTTTATTTTTAATTCTTCAAAGAACTTCACCTTTGCACTTTTTTTCCCTATACCAGATACAGTAGGAAGCTCTTGAGCTCATTGTATATTCAGATTTTGCCATCAATGACCTTTATTTGTTGTGGCATTTCCATGCGAGTTGCCTGACGGTAGATTTTCCAATTTTCAAGATTTTCTTAGCCAGGAAGAATAGGTGTAAAAATGTTCAGGTTATTTAAGACAATAGAGGAAATTTTTTAAAAATAAAGTAATCCCTACAACCTTCAATGTAACAAAATTGTGATATTCTATCTGCACAACAGTAAACTTAAATTTCTTTTGTTGGTAAGACTGAAAATGTTCTCTTGTTTGTGTGAATTTGATATAGACTTTGTGATTTTAATACTGTTTTCTGTACAGAATGAATTTTTTTTTCAGTTTTAAATGTATATATGAGATTACTTCTATGTACTGTAAGCTACCTTAATGGCAGCCAGAGCTGATGAAGTCACTTGCTTTAAATAATGACAGTATCTATTTTGTAAGTAACCTGCAAAAGCTCATGAAAAACATGGCTGAATAATAATGAAAGATTATAGGCATACAAAGACCTCCTGAGCATTCAATTATGTTAGATTTAGATTTATCTGAGTATTTTGTTGCACATGTGGAATGCTGTGGATTAATAGAAAAATGCAGAGGGATGGATCTGTGAAGAAAGCCTTCTGTACCTGCTTAGTTTCTTAGAGATGGGGCTCTGTGGGGAGAAATGTGATTTTGGAACATCAAAATGTGAGAATACAGGGAAAAGATATTAGTGCATAAAAATGTGTGAGTAAAAAGGAGACTGGATTATTTAAATACAGTAGAGCTACCTTTATTGAGAGTTTATAGACTGTATGCAAATAAAAACTATTATTCCATTCCTTTTAAGAAAAAACCCAAAACTATTAGTGGTTTACGGAATTAACAGAACCATGCTACATACAGACCAAAGTCCAGAGCTGAGGCTGCCTGTGGAACCTTAACTTTATTGCTTCCATATCTCTGAATAATAACTGTGCAACTTGAAAGTTCCCTTTTTGTCATTTGCAATGGAATGATTTAATTTATTTAAGTTTCTGTGATGAACACTTAATGCCTTACACATGTAGGGAAGGGCACGGTCCGTGACTCAGCGCCTGAGTCTGTAACTGCAGCCTGTCTGCACTGAGGGAGCTTTTTGTGGTCATTAGCAAAGGCTGACCCCTCTGTTTGTATACAATGTCTTGACCATGCAATTGTTGAAGGCCAAGTTTAGGGATGTGGTTAAATTAGTCTGTAATTTTATTAACTCACTTGGGACCGTTGCAGTTATTTATTAAAAGTCACTCTGTAGTTCTGTTCTCCTCTACTATCAGATCTTCCCTGTGTAATCTCTTCCCAATAAACTCCCCGTTACTTCCCTTTCCTGTGAATATTCAAGTGGTGGTGAGAAGGGAGTCTGCATCAGCTTTTCTGAAGCTGGTCCTCATGTGGTGCATCTGTAGAACACAACCCCTTACAGACTGTGCTGGCTCGCAGAAATGGGAGCAAGTGTTGAGTTTCCTCTCCCCGAGGGCAATGGCTGGCAGTTCCCTTTGTCAGGAGTAGCTCCGTGCCCGTGCTGGGAGAGTTCCATGTTCAAGCTTTTGCAGGAGCCACTGATGCTCAGGAGCCAGCAGGGGCAGGATCAGCAGCTCCCAGGAGCTGCACGCGCCCTCTCCCCCCACAGCCCCGCATCCGCCTCACCCCGTGTCCATCTCCCACGGGAGCCCTGCTGCCCACCGTGTCCATCCCACGAGGACAGCACAGCTCTTCCACCTGCTGCTGGCACTACAAGAGGAGCTGTGAGTATCCACTGGGGTGCTCCTCTCCGTGGTGATGGGCGGGTGGTGTCTCCTCAGCCCGGTGTGGGCGAGCTGGAAATGTCCCACCTGGCAGGAAATGTCCTTGCTCCTTCCACCTTTGCAGTCACTGCAGAGGACAAGGGGCAGCTCAGGGACGGGCTCCAGCCCTGTCATTGCACCCAACTCGTGCAATATTCCCTGCACTGTGGCGGAGTGGGGCTGGCCCTGGAGGCAGAGGGAGCTGCCTGCAGGGCAGGGCTGGCTGGGCGCTGGATCTGCACGGGGCAGGCACCGGGATGCTCCTCCGGGAGAGGCCGGGCACAGCCCCGGGGCGGGAGGAGGCTGTGCCGAACAGCAGGGATGAAAGGATGTCTGCTGGCACCGTGGGGCCTCGGTGCATATTTCCCCCCATAATTAACTAGGGCTTTTTCCCTCTCTGCCAATATTAAGTCAGGATGTTTTCCTCAGATGTAGAAGGGCAGACATTTTGAAGGAAATTAGTTTTAATCTAATAAAGTCTGTTCCAAGACAGAATTTGCAGTAAGCATAACCTTTTATAAATAAAGCTGAATAAAGTAGAAAACACTGAATTTAACAGAAGGGAGAGTACATGACGTGTTTTTTTGAGTAAGAAGGTTTATTCCCATGTAAGTGCAGGTGTATAACTTGGAGGCCAATAAGTGGCAGATAAATATGGACTAAAAACATAAAGTGAGATTTTATTTTCAGAGTCTTTACACCCCTTCATATGTTGAACCTCATTAAAAATAATTATTACAGAATGACAACAATATAATAATTAATAAGCTTATGGATATAATCAACGATGTATATGTTTTTTAGCAGACAGAAATAATAACCTTGATAGAAAGGGATTAGGGAGAATTTGTATTAAAATCAGCACAATGATACTTATTATCAGAGTAAGAAGTTATGATTAGAATTAGGAATGTGTTCTGAGAACTCTTAGTCTTATGATATGTCATTTATAATATAATTTGTTTATTCATTTTTTTTTTCTGTTTTCAGTGTATGGAATGCTTCTTTTGAGTGAATCACAATGTAGCAAACTGCAGAAGAAATGGGACAGTTTTAATAGGAGCCTTGTAACTTAGTGTTGGGTAAAATGATCAAAGAAACCTGACTTCAGTTTTTCTGTGACAGCCTTTGTGGTGCTGGAAGGAGCTGGTCTGCATGGTCAGCCATGGGGACATGAGGAAGCTGCTGGCTGGGGGTTGGGATAGCAGGTGATCTGTGTGGGATAAGGCTGCTCCAAGGTCATAGGGTCTCCTCATAATAATTCTAATTAACTCGGGCACAGTACTGTGCAGGCAAGGTAATACAGCTTCCAGCTCACTTTGTCCACTCTGAATTCAGAGAGCTGCTGCCCTGGGTTGTGCTGTACAGCATAGTTGTACTTAATCACAGCAGAGGTCACACCAAATTTAAAGCCAAATGTAAGATTTGAGAATGAAAATTAAATATTTAAGTTACCCAGGCATTTATTTTTTCCATTTCACTTATCTTTACAGGAGGCATGTGGACTTTTGGGCAGAGTTAAAGTCCTTTTCTACGCTTTATTCCCTATATTACTTTTTCCCTCTGTCATCTTGCTTTCAGTTAAATTTAATTTTAGCATGGTGAAATATACACCAAATTCGGAAACTGAGCATACATTAGGAATGTATTCTTGCTTATTGCAGGTAAGTAAACACCAGTGAAGGGCTGTGCTTGCTAAGCCCTTTGCAAGCCTTATGTTAGAACTTGTGGAACCGTGCCAAGCACTGATGGACTTCAGCTATCATTAAAAGCTAAATTTCCATGAGATTTTTTCTAAGGTTCACAGAACTCTTCAAGCAAATTTGAGCCTCATGGTGGTAGTCTAAGGATTTATTGTTGTGTATCAAACTCTAAAATGGTTTGGGTTTCATGTTTTCAGCATTACAAGTAAACTTGGAAGCTCTGATCCTGACGCATAGCTGAGCGTTAAATCCAGAGTGAGCCAGAGGAGAAATCAAAACTGATTCTTCTCAAAGCACGCAGATGAAACCTGCAGATTTTTTTCCTAGAAGTCTGTATTATGTGCCTTTCAAAGGACTGATAATAGCTTGTTCTTATTTTACAAATATAGACTGATATGAGTTGGCAAACATTCTTGTGAGAAAGAAACGAGAAAGAGAATGAAGGAAAATAGGTAGGAAGAAGCTGTGAGCCAACCAGCCCCAGAATCATACTGTGAAATGATATGACTAAAATATGTGCATGGTAAATAGTGTGACATTGAAAAATGAAACATTCAGTATTACAGCCAGAGGAGAAAAGTGCCAGCTCCCAAAATTGGGTTCTGGCAGTATGTTCAGAGTCGAATAGGCATCTGCTTGATTGCAGTTTGGGTGGAGAGAAAGGAGATTCACAGGGCTCTGTTTCAGTTCTTTCTGTATTTTCCCACACTGTGAATTAATCACATCTAATACTAATTATATACTTGCAACATTCTGAATTCCTACATAAACTGTGGAAAAATGTGGAGATGTTTCCAAGACTGGAGCAGCTCTAACAATGAATCCCTATATGTGCTTTTGCAACTGCTGTGCGTCATATTCAAACCCAGTTATGCTCTGCAGATTAACTCTTCTGTACTTTGATGGTGATTTACACTCCTAGGTAGGCAGTTGGGTGAAACCATGTCTCAGAAATGTGGAAGCTTAATATAAATAAATTAAACCCAGGCGCTTGATTTCAGTGAATCACAGCCTTTTGACGTTTATAATTTCAACACATGATTGTCCCCAGCTACTCAACCTCTGTGACTCATGGTGATGCTTCAGCTATTGGCTTGATAGAAAATGTAAAACGTAAAGTTGGGTTTTTTTTAGCTATTCTAGGATGCTAAAATATCTGGATCCACGCAAGTGGGACAAATTCATACATACTAACAGCCTGTTAGGAAACTGTCTAATCATTCTCAATTAATGATGCCCTGATTATCTTGCCTGTAACAATTAGGCCAAATGAAGAGTTTTCTCCAGGCTTTGAGATACAGTACTTATTTTGTTGCTGTTAAAAATAGAAGCACAGCCTGACTACAGAGGTGAAATTATTTCAGGAAGTAAATCTGAGAGAGTTAAATTCTTGGTGTTGCTGGTGTTGCTCTTACCTGGAGTTCAGGCTGTGTTATGCAAGCTGCTGTGGGAAGGTTTCACCCAAAGGGAGCCTGCTGGGGAGCTGAGTGGTGTGAGCAGGACGTGGAGGTGCTGCACTCAGCAATGGCAAGTCTGAGCAGCTCTGTGCCAGCGTGGGGAGCTCAGGCAGGGACTCTGGATGCTGCTCTGTGTTGTGCAGGGAGGATACATCAGGCAGAGCATCCGAGGACACAGAGGCACCAGTGATGCTTTGAGGGGCAGTAATGCTGTGGAGTGTTTACATCAGGCAGTTTCAGTTCTGCAGGTATGATAAGTGTGATAATTCCCACCTTGCAGCTCAGGAATCAAGACTGATCTCTCTCATGAGATATACATAATGCTGATTTTGTTTTTTTTTTGTTTTTTTTTTTTTTTCTGCATTTTAAACAAAGTGATTAAAGAACAGTATCTAATGAAAAATTGAAAAAGTTTCAGCAAGATTTTGCTGCAGAAATATATAGATAAGCTTGACTTTTCTAATTTGAAGTAAAAGAGTTTGCTTTTTAGGGGAGGAAAAAATGAGGTGGGAGGAAAGATTTTGAGTTTCAGAACAAGATTAAAATTTCCCAAATTTGTTAACCTACTAAATTGCAGTTAATAGCAGAGACACAATTAGTAGGACTCCAGTGAGACCAGTGTAAAGTAAGAAGTTTCTCATTTTTATCTGATTTGCTCAATTTTCTACTTCTACCAGCCTGGTGATAGATACATTTACTGCTTCAGTTTCCTCTGCATTTCTTAGAAACTAGATTTAAGAAAAGTAAAAAGAAGCAAAGAATGAGCAGAATAAGGAAAAACAAAGGGTGAAGTTCTTCACCTGTCATCTCACAGCACTTCAGCAGATCTGCCCAGTGTGATGAGGTGTACAAAGGCTGCCTTTGGAAATACTCTAAAGGTTTGAGAAACAAGAATATCAGAGCTTACTGGGAAAAGTGTTGGTGAACTAATCTTACTGCTTTCCATGGTGAATGGTAAAGATGGCTGTATTTTCAGGGCTGTTTTCTCTTTTGCTATTTGTTAATATTTGCCTGACAGAGACCTGCCCTTCAGTTATTACTGTGAGGCTCAGGCAGGAGAAACCCCAACTTAACACTTGAACTTTGTCTGGACAATGCCAGTACTGTGCATTGATGCTGGGAGCTGGGAGCACAAGAAAATGTCTAGGATTTGTGGGTCATGAACTCTCAGCACCCTGATCTCTTTCTAAATGTCCTTAGTGCAGACCAGGCAGGTGATTTCTCTTTGGCCACGGCTCACAGGAGTGCCGGGGAGCTGAACTCTGCAGAACCACTGCTGTGGAGGAGCACTAAAAATCAGACTTATTTCACCTTCTCAGGCACAGCCATACACAGCATTTGAGGAGTGGGTATTAAAATGTGGAGATGCAAACCCTCCTAATTCTTCTGTGCATAAAAGTAGTGTTGTATCAGATTAACTTAGTCATGTATGTGCTCCAAGATAAAGGGACAGCTATTGTTTTCAGCTGCAGCACCACCATTCACATCAAAGTCTCTGCATAGCTGTAACAGAGATGAGGAGCTTTTTTTAATCGAATGTGTCTCATTTCCTTCAAGTATTTATGGCTTGTCACTGTCTAACTGAACCCAAGATACTGACAAATATGCAAGTCATTTGTAAAGCAGTTAAAGTACAGGATATATATATAAGCAGAGACATTCTTCTGATTAGAAAATAATCTTGTATTAATAATAAGTCTTCCTGTTGTAAAATTCTTTCTAAATACAGTAATATTCCAAATGGGAATTAGAGATATTTCAGGGATGACATTTCATTATTTCCAATCAGCTTTACTATAAACAAACCCTGCAAATTTTCAGTGTCAGCATATAGCTCAGGTAAAACTAAGCTCCTATTTGTGCTTGGAGTACCTGAGTGTTTGCTGAGGATTTATTCATGGCTTATTTCTGTTTCAGGATGATGCGTGTTACATCAGGCATTTTGAATGGTATCCATTAGCATAAGCCCCTCTGTCTTTGAAAATATTTTTGTCACTAAAGTTTATAAGTCTGTTTTAGGTCTCTACTTTTGTTTAAACTACAGATCAGTAAATGGCTGACACGTGTGTTACATTTCAGGGTTTCTCCACGATACGTTGTATGTATTGTTGTTCAGATCCCTGTGTGGTCCAGTCATGCCATATATTATTTCAACAAAATAGCTAAAGACAAGCTATTGTTTAATGAAGTGCTTTCATAGCACCTTATTTAGGAGGGAGGATCTTTTTTTCTGGCAGTTGGAGGCTTTTGTAACAATATCTACTGTAATTTCTCCCTTGGAATCTACACAGAGTCAGTCATCTGTACAGCAAACTTATGTCCAGGAAGCCTGAATTAATAACCTCGGGGTCAGCTTCACGAATTTCTCATTATTCCAAATACCTTTTCCTGTTGGCTGAGCCTTTTGTTCAAGATGACACTGAATTGCAGTGGTTATAGATGGCTTATGACCTGGAAAAGACTATTGGCAATACCTTTTGTCACAGATCTAAAATGAAGCAAGCACGGAAGTAAAAGACATTAAATGTAGTAATTATCTATGAAAATAACCATTACAAACAGTAAATACATTTATATTTTTATGGATGTTGTTTTAGCTGTGTCAATAAGCTCCCAACATATTCATGACTGATAAATCCTTTATATAAGGGAGTATATTATATTAGTACTAATCTTTATTTCCACAATATATAATGTTTAAAGGCATAATAAATGTTTAAAGGCAAGGGAGTATTTTCCTGCCAATCATAATTAACAAATTTATATAATATTTTTACATTCAGCTCTTTTCCTTCAATGTAGACAAATGCAGTGGAATTTATATATCTGTATATAATATTTTCCATTAAGAAGATGGTAACAACTAAGAAAAAATGCTATTTGTCCTCAAAAATGCCATTCTTCAGGTGATGTCCTGGTAACAAAAGGTGCAGGATCTTAGATAAACATCTGATAGAAATGAGGGCTTCTTCATGTTTTTTGTTAGATGAGCATTACAGACTCCTTTGTGACTGAATGGCACTGTATTCTCTCTTGTTATTTTCAATTTATCTTTTACCAGAGAGACAGGAAGGAGCAGTGAAATAGGAAATTAGGATGTTTAGACAGAGTAACTAGAGAGAGCTAAAAAATGTTTTTTAAACTGTTTAGATGTCTGAGAGGCCCCTATGTGTGTGATCTTTCCTGCTGAGCTGAGGGAAATGCATAAATACAAGATGTACCTAGTCTGGGCTGCCACTGTCTGCTGGGGACTTCCTCAGCCCTCAGCAGATGCTTCACGCAAAGCCCATCCCAGGAATGTTTCTTGGTTTCTCCAGAGTCTTTGGGAGATGTTATCTCTCTTGCTTCTTGAACCTAAACTTCTAATCTTGTAAACAAGACAGAGCAGCAAGCTGCTTTGTGGGGTAGATGATTCATAAAACTCCCAGTTACCCCATGCCCCAGATGGGTTTCAAACTGGAAATTTGCCTCTGATCAGCTTTTCTGAAAGTGTTTATCTGTTTTAGTTTAGAATAGGTAAAACTGGCACACGAGCTAGAACTGGAACATGGAAATGGTAGTAGTGTTTCTGAAAATCTCAGCCATTTCTTCAGTTGCATTCACAGTCTCACCCTGTGCACTGGTTTGATCATAACTCTGAAGTTGTGTGTAGGATTCCAATAGCAACACAGTCCACAGCTCAGTGAGTGTCCCAGCAAATTGTTCTGTGAGTATCTGAGAATTTAATATAGTCAAGAAATAGTTGTCCAGACTCCAGAAAGTTTCATGATGTTGGTCTGACAAATTCAGTTTATGTAATGTGTTCTTCTATTGCTGCTGTTATGTTTATCATTGTTGGCCTGTCTTTGCTTGATGTGAAAAATGGTTAGAAGTTGAAAACATAAAAGAGACTCTTTTTGTATTTCATTACCTTAACTCTTGGGCTCTGTCACTTACTTATTCGCACAAGTCCAGGATGGGAATAGTGTGCAGATGTTAATTTTTCCCATGCAGATATTTTGCAATATCCAGGTTCTTAACTTGCCCCTCTTTCCACTCTCTCTTGTCTCCCAGCTCTCTCCCAGGGCAAATAAAAACTTGTATTTGATGTAAACCTGCCTCAGCTGGTCTATGTGGATTCTGAATTTCTGTATCTAGGACTCATGCTTGCTGAATGGAGTGAAGAACAAACTTAGTGTGTGACCTGAAAAAGTATTTTCTTTGTGTCTTTTTTTAAACTTTATTCATACAATCAGTGCAAAGCAAAATTGTAAAGAATCAGAGAAGTGTACGTGCATACTTTGTGATACTCTATGAGATGTTTTTAAACACTACAAACTTATTTTATGAATTAAATAGATGCCATTGTCCTTCCCTCCCTTACTCTAGAGACATGTGTTTCTTTTATTAAATTAACTCATCATCATGGTTTTGTTATTTCAACTGTGAGCTTAGCTGACCAAATTTCTATACTGCTTGAGAGAGTCATTAATCATTTGAAGAGGATTTGTATACGTTCAGTTGCTCAACATCTCATCTCTCACTTTACTCCCAAATCAATTCAATAATGTTGCACGTGTTCTTTTGCTTTCCTTTTTGTAGTCAATAATATTAATTTAACCTCCTGTGTGTTGGTGGGTGGTTGGGAGTAACAAAACAAAGATGGGATTGTAGTGAGCACCATGAAATTCTGTTCTGTTCTAGTTCTTCACTATTTAATTATTTTGATTATCCCCTGTTGGTCTGAAAAAAATAAATCTGGTAAAGTACATGTTTAATTCATCATTCAGGGCCATGGTTGGTGTCCAAATGCTGGCTGCTGGATATGAATTGCTGGTTACTTTGAGTATTTTTGGGAACAGTTATAAACCCCAGCCCAGCCCAGGGTTATGCATGGGCTGTCCTGTCCCTGAGCTGGGTGGTTGTGCAGCCATGGCTGGGCACAGAGCAGCAGTACACGCCTGCTGCAGACTGAAGGGAGAGCCTGGGTTAAAGCTGCTTCTCATGGGAGACAGAGAAGATGCAGAGCTTGAGAAATAATTTTTTCTTCCTGCTTGGAAGTAGGAATGAGGCACTGAGGGCATAAGATTGTAGAAAGGCACAGAGAAGTCACATAACGTCTCCACTGATAATTGGAAGCAGCCTTGAGGTTGTCATCAACCTGAATGTGTCAGATGAGCTGAACATGCACAGAACAACCCTGATTTCGCTTTAAAAGTTTTCATCTTATCTGTTTGTGAAATGGTTTGCTTTTCTATCTCTGTAGCACATTTTAAACTGCATGGATGCTGTTTTTTTAATGTTCTATATTGAGCACCATTCACTGGTTACCTCGTGGTAAAATTAAAAACATCAGAATATATTAGTGCATTGATTTTGAAGCAAGTCTGCCATTTTGCTCCTCTCTTACAGAATTATTTTGCAGAAGTTGTTGATCCTGCTTGTTCATTAGCTTGGTATTAGCTGTAGGGCTTTCAAGAGAAATGAAGAAATCCTGTGGTTCTAGCTAGTAATAAAAATGGTATTAAAATGAATTAAAATCTTGCAGATTTTTTGCATCTGTAACAATACATGCATGGTATAATTTGTTTAAAATGGTCAGCCCTGTAAAACTGGTTTGGGGAATATTTGAGTTAGTGGAATTTAGAAGAGACATCCTGACAACTTGTTGGCATGTGTTTTGCTCTAAGGATTCTGCATCTGTGATTTGGCCACACCTGTAGGGGTGGGATACTACTTCTAACCTAAAAATAAAATGAGACATAGTGAAGGTTTTTAATGCTCTGAAAATATTATGAATTTAATCATAGCTTACTGCATAAAGTTTTATCTTGGTTTTCCTAGTTTGAAAAGGGAGGATCAACCTTGCTGCAGGATGGAAGTAATTGCAAACTTTATACAAGTGTGTTCAAAAATGTTTTAACATCCTCAAGCCTTCAGAAGTACTATTAGTCTTCCCCTGTTTTCTTTGATCTTGCACAGTTTACCCTTTTGGAGTGACAACTTTTAGGCTAATTGCTGCTGCTTCCAAAGCATTGTTTAAACAAAGCCTAACAAACCTCTTGTGTTTATTAGTAAGGAATCTGAGCCACTTCTGATAGTCTGTTTCTGAGCTGGAGGCAGTGGGTGTGGAGCTCTCTTCCATGTCCATCAGGAATGGGAGGGAGCATCTCCAGCTGAAGTGTGGAGCTGAGGGAGCTCTGCCTGCGGAAGAGCAAAGGGAGTTGAGGAGGGGCTGCCCCAGCCCCAGAGCTTTCCTCTCATGCCCACGTGGCAGCAGCAGATGAGGAACCTTATAAAGGGCCACACTGCCATGCTGGTGCATTTGCCAGGCTGGGGGTTGCTGCCTCTCCCCCTTTCCCAGTGCTGGAGAGTAACTGGGCTGCAGGCTCTGCCTGTTCACTGCCAGAGCTGCAGGCTCTCTGGGACTGTAACCTTGTGCATTTCAGATGCTCAACCTTCACAAAAGCACAGACTCTACAATTATTGTGTTCTGGTTGCAAGATGATTCACTTAAATCATGAAAATGTTGTTTAACAGTGCTCTAGAAGTTTTCAGTAAATTTATTCCATGGTTTGCTGCATCTCTGGGAGCATGATCCTTGACTGAACTCACTCATCCATGCAACTGGAATCTTTTTAGCCTACACACACTGGGAGAAGGGAAAAATTACCATGTCACCAGATAGGGCTTTGTTTTGTTCTTTAGCAGAAAGCATTCCGTGGAGGTTTCTTATGTGTATGAAAATGAACATGCTGAATATTTGCTCTTCTAGACCCAACAAAAATGTTAGATATCTGTCTTGTCAAGGTGTTCAAAATATTATGCTAAAAGCCTATTACAAAAGTGTTTTTTCCTTCCTTGTTTGGTTTACTAAATTTGAGTGACCAAAGAGTTTTGTTCAGTCTTGTGACAAAGAAGAGACTCCTGAGAGCTTTTGCATGTAAAAGTAAGTATTTTTGAAGTTATTTATCTGCAAAGGAAAAGGAGGCTTCAACTGAAACTTGTAACCTGAAGTGATATTTTTTAACTTTAATGGCTTATTAAAAATAGCCATCATAAAAACTTTCCATGTTCAGTGAATCAGTTAATCCTTACAAGCCTGAGATCTTGATGTATTACTAATTTACTGCTATAATAGATTTTATACTGTAATGAAGTATTATTTATTTATCCTCTTTTATGGCAATTTTAATAGAGTAATCATATTGGGAAAGAATGTATAGCCTGGGGAAAGGTCATCTTAATTTGATTGTGTAGAAAACAGATCAGTTGTTTTCTCAAGGATGCAAGTAATGTTTCTATACTACTTCCATAATTAAAGAGGGACTGATGACAACTTTTCAAACTCCAGATGTTTTTAGAGTCTTGGTGCTGAATAAAGACATAAAAAAGAGGAGAAAAAATTGCTGGATGCTCCTACAGAGGAGCAAGGAGGAACCTTCAGAGGACAATTGGAAATTATAAAGATTGTATTTTACAAAAAGAGATGCTGTTTTCTCAAAAGCTTTTTAAAATTAAGAAGTTTTTATTGAATGAGGCACTTTGCTTTTATGAACTTTTATAATTACTTGCTAAACAGACCAAGTTATTGAACACAAGACATTTAATCATATGCTTCAAAACATAGATTTCTCCTTACTGGACAACTGTCAGAAGAGCTTTTCTTGATCCTTAGAGAGAGAGATGCGTTCAGATGTTTGCCTCTTCTCTAGCACGAGTTCCAGCATGGGGACCACTGTCTCCAGTGTGTTCTTGGGGGCAGCCTCCCTCAGTGGGGATAACTTTCCTCACTTTGCTTTTCACATAGCATGAACCTTTCTGTTCTCCTAAGAGATGTGGCCTATTTGTCAGTCTTGATAAAAGAAGCCTTTTTTCTTTTATGTTTAAACTCTGATGATAATGGCTATTTTGCTGCAACTGTTGTAGATGTTTCATATATTATGCTCTTCTAGCTGTTTGTTCTATTTCATGCTAGATTTTCCTTTCCCCTTAATTTTCTGTGTTATTTGCTGCTACTTAATTTTCTCTCTGATGCCCTAGCATTTTGAGACTCAATGCAAATGCCATAAGCTTTCCTTAATTTAATATCTTTCAGTTACATTCAACTTTCTCTTTAGATGAGCTGCAAAGCTACAGAAACACTGTGAAAATGGTTCTTGAGCAGCTAAGAATTATCAGTGTAATCCAAATATTGCTCTAATGCTGTCTCATTAGTGCAAATCGTTCCCTTTTACACCTTCCTGGTCCTCATTGCTCCGTGATTGAGACTTTTTTACTCTCTTGGTAAAAATAGTTTCTATAGTTTAAAAAAAAATCAAGCTAAAATTGTGGTTTGCATTCTTTCATGCTGTTAAAACCCAAAATACTTCATTTTAAAATGCACTGAAAAAAACTGATACATGTTTACTCTTTTGTGCCAAGTATTCTCTAAGTTGCAAAGACAGTTTGCATAAGAATGTATCTTTTAAGTTGAATAGTAAACATTTATGTTTAAATAAATATGCTGTTTACAGTGCTAACAAATACTTGATAAAATATTTAAGTGCCATTAGATATCTATTTACAGAATGACAAATGTAAAAGGTAACAGAACTTCAGTCTTGTACCACATTTTGTGCAATTATGCAAGATGTGTGTAATGCTTTTCAATATTACATCTAAATTGCTGAAGTTTTGTCTCAGAGAAGTATCCATTGTAATCAAGCTGCTGGTTTAGCTGAGACATTATGCCAAAATAAGTGGCTAAACTGGCATAGAGAACTGAAGAAGTTTCCTTCTTACCTTGCAGATCCAACCTACTCCTGTTGTTCTCCTTGCAAGCCACAAACTTTGCACTTCTCTAGTTTTAATATGTTTTGAACAAATTAATTTTTGTCATAATTAACATACATCTTTGGCAGCCATCTTAAGCCATGGTTTTTTATTGTGGCTGAAGGTATCTTTTGTTTGAAAGCACGATTGCTTTTGCTGTCAGCACGGATGATGCTGTAAAGCAGTTTTGAGCTCAGCCCTGTAACAGCCCCAGAAGACTCAGTCTCCCACGATCACAGGGGATGGCAGAGTAGCCCAGGGTTCTGCAGACTGCCAGCAGTAGGATTCTTTGGGCTGTCTCAAAGATGGTCAGCTCCCTGCTGGGCCAGAGTGGTCCAGTGCTTGTTCTGCTGGGCACTGATCCCTTTATGTTGGCTTGCACTTGGAAAACTTCCTTTTACAGAGATAAAACTGAAACCTGAGATTCCTATTTGTCTTGTCTTGTTTGCATGAAACAGTGTGGGCTTTCAAATGTCAGAGCAAACATGCAGAATGATGCAGATCCTGCAAAGACATGTGCCTGTATTTAATTGAGCAAATATATGCACAAAGTATAAAAGTTGATTATTAGTTCTAATGATCCATATAACATCTCACAAGAAGATTTCCTTGCTAACCTGTGAGACTCTAGGTGAGATTGGAGAAAACTCCTCTGTTGGACAAGTCACAGTAGAGCTGACTCTGCTCCTAACCTGGATAATTATCTTGTTATTTATTAGACTAATAACTTTCTGGTGTGTTATATTGTGCGCACTCAGAACTCACCTAGTTAAGGTTATGTCAAAGACTGACCTCCATTGACAAGATTAAATTGAAGTAATTTTCTCTAAGAGCTTAGGGAGAGTATTTGTGTTGTCAGCAAACAGGACTTTATCCTCTTTCCCTCAGGCTTTATCTCAAAGGCAGTGTCAGAATGCCAGATGGATTCACTTTAATATTTTTTCTCCAATTTTTAATATTCTTTCTATCACCTTTCAGCTGTCACACTCAGTAATTTCCTTGGGAAAGAAGAGCCCAAAAGAAGCCATTGTATAACAGCTCTGCTTAAATGCTCATCTTTTTCAGTAGTATTTTTGAGCTGCATATATTACCTGATGTTTAATCCTTAGAACTTGCAGTACTGTCTTAAATAATATCCTTTTTGTAGACTTCTCTCTTGCAAAAAAACCCTCAACAAACCAAAGCCAACCCCCCATCTGAGATCAAACAGGAAAACCTCCAAAATTAACAGGAAAATATTAATAATCTGCAGTAGCATAAGGACTACTTTATGCTACAAGTTGCTTTTAAAAAAAACCCAAACATAAATCATATTATTGTGTATATGCTGGTAGAACTGAGAAGAGAAAATACAGACTCAGACCAATAAATCAACGCATACTAAATCAACTGAAGGAACAATCAGTCCTAAATATCCTTAATTGTAAAATAAGTGGTTTCTTTTTTTTTTTTTTTTTTTTAATGTAGCAGATTTTAGTACTTGGCTAGCCTTGCCACTTACAGAATTTGATGAAAGAGGTTGCCTACTAATTAACTTCTTTGGAAAAGGAAATAATCCACTGATTGAAATGAAATAATGCTTTTTTAGAGTTGATTTCAAGTATATTCTGACATCCTGATTTGAAATTTGCCCATTTTTCCTTCCATTTACAAAGTATTATAAAAACCATGGGCAGATAAAATTCACATTCTTGAAATGAATAAGTCTGTATGTGAATTACTGTAGAAATTGTTCCATGATATGTACCTTAAGTTCAGTTCAAGAAGAGCAGTATATTGCTGCATATTCTAGTACAGAATACTTTATCCTCAAATAGACATAGATTTATGTTTAAATATTATATGCATTTACACTCAAATGGATATCAGGGCAGGGACTCATATTTAAATTAATGTGATTCTTCAAAGACACTAAACTTTGGCCTCCTCCAATTAGGAAACACATCAGAAACTCTTGCCAAGGGTTAAGATATTTAAGAGGTTAAAATGAAGTCTGTACTGTTTGTTGCTTTCAAAGCTTAGTAAAATTTCTGCTTAAAGTAGGTCATAAAGAAATCAATAATTTTATCTAAATTGCTTTTGCTTATCTGGTTATAGTTCTGTGCAAAATAGGCCAAATAGTCTTCAAGAATCTTTAACAGGCAGACAATAATTTCTTGTTCAAAATAAGTCACTACTAAGTTTATGTGTCCATATTAAAGTATGCATAATTTACAAGGCCAACTATGAGGTACATTTCTAAAATTCAGTTTAAAGCAAATAATTTTAGGAAATATCAGTCAGTACACACAGAGTACACATCTACAGCTGCAGTTAATACCCCTGTGAAGTAAAAACACTTTTAGTTTTATCAGGGAATAAGTTCAGCACTGATAGCAGTTCTTGATCTGGTGGGAATAAGCTAAACAGAGATCATAATTAAGTAATCATCCAGAAAAATATTTAAATCTAGAAAGCTTTGTATTAAAAATAGTACATATATTGTTTATGATTAGAGCTTTTCTTGTGCTGCCCTTAATATTTTCAGGGCAGCCAGAGAACTGAACCAATATGGGGGTTTCTTGAGATGTGTTGACAAATCTGTTTTCATGAATGTACCTGTACGAAGAGTACAGAGG
This sequence comes from Notiomystis cincta, assembly GCA_013398075.1. Lineage (NCBI taxonomy): Eukaryota > Metazoa > Chordata > Aves > Passeriformes > Notiomystidae > Notiomystis > Notiomystis cincta. Next base: position 7,970 of record VZRX01009324.1, on the reverse strand, counting down.
GGATACAAATTTCTTGTTCTGCTCTTCCAGCTGGAGGTGTTAAGCAGTGGATTGGTAGATGTGTTAAAGCATTCAAACCTCCTTCTGATGCTGAGTGTGCATCCTGAACAGGCAATGTGGGTCTCTGTTGCAGTATGAATACTTCAATGCTGTGCTCATAAACGAACGAGATGAAGAAGGAAACTACCTGGAGCTGGGCAAGGAGTTCATTCTGGTGCCAAACGACCACTTCAACAACTTGCCTGTGAACATCAGCCTGAGTGATGTCCAAGTACCCACCAATATGTACAATAAGGGTAAGAAAAGAGCTGCTTTATTTCATCATTCCACTGGCCAAAGAAAAGCACACCCTCGCTCAAAAATGAAGCTGTGTATTATCTTTGTTTTCTCATTGGCAATAATACTGAAATTTCTATGGAAGAATGTTTTAAGTATGACAGTTCTGTAATATCTTTTGTCTCGTGGCAATTTAGCATTTTAATGAGGTTAATGATTTGCATATGAGGCTTGCATGAGTTCTGCCATAGAGTATGGCAGAATATATTTGTTCTAGTGAATTATTTTCCAGAATCTTCAAATCATTTGAACAGAGCTTACATTGTCATCAGTTTTATCCTATTTTTGCTGAAATCTAGAATTATCTTTGAAAGCTATAGCACAGATGGATAATAATACTAATACTTTATTAGATTTATGCTTTCAGACTGCTGGGAATATTTCTAGCTGTATATGTTCTGTTCTAGCTCTATACACAAACTCTGCTGTGAGTTTTCAGACAATATTTAGAAGGAATAATTTCTATTCCCCTATTTGACCTAGGTGCTGGATAGCACATTGCACTAGCAAACAGTGAATTAGACATTAGAAGTGATGGACTTTGGTCTAAAAATTGGGAATGTAAACTAAACTCAGATACAGATTTACTCATTTTCCTTTTGCCACTTCCCTTTAATCAGACATCAGAAATTTGTATTTTTGCAGTGCTTATGCAGCACCTATCTATTTTTCTCAAGCCAGTAATAAAAGAAAAATTAAGAAGGAAAGGGGCAAAGTTTCCTGACAATTCCTACTATTCCTATATTTGTCATTGGTCTGTAGAAAGCTACCTTATCTCATTATCTGGTTCCTCCTCTGTGTTTTAACTACACTAAAAGACGTCTAAAAGGACATTAAATGCTTTCCTCTAAATACATTCCAGGCTGGCAACTGTGGTAATTCATGCAAGGATATTGTGTAATCACAAATGGAAGGCGAATTAATTGGGATAAGTTGGTCTGGTAAGAGAAGCTGTGGATATGGCAGCTTCTTTTCAAAGTCAGGATTTTGACTTGAGAATCCTGAGAAGCCAAAACCCCCACAATAAAATCTTAAACAAGGGATGAAAAAATAAATCTTCCTAGACAGTATTTGAAAGGTTGTGAAATGATTAATGCAGGATATTTGAAAAGACTTGGAAAATGCTTAAAGCTTCTAAAGATACCAGACGGATTTTTCTGTGCAAGTGCTAATATTTATTTAATCAAGCCTGTCTATAAATTAATTCATTCCAGAATTGCTAAGGAGGAAAAAGAAAAGGTTTGTGAAGGAATATAGAGGTCAGGCAACTGTGCTTTTCTGGAGAAGGAAATTATCCTGAGTAGTTAGTGAGAACAGTAGAACTAAAGAACCTTCAGGTATGTGGTGTGTGCTACTGCTACGTATAAAATGCATTTTATTTGTTGATTGCTTAAAGGCCAGAGTCAAAGGGCTTGCTGCAACTTGGCTTGGTCTCTCATACAGGGAATTTCTGTGGAGATGGGGAAGATGGAACTCTGTGATGATTCCTGTTTCTACTTTGTGTAATTCAGACCATCCAAAATTTTCACTTTATGCAACTGCAGAAAAAAAAGCGTTTTTTAATCATTTAAATGTATTCCAACTGCAGAAATCTAGTTTGTTACTGGCATTTTCCTTGCACATGGACATAATAATCTTTGTTTTTAGCCTGTCAATGTCTGGAAATGATCCTCTTGCCAAGAGGAGAAATCTAGACTTAAATTTTTTGTTGTCCAGTTCTGTAATGCAGAGGGGTGATAAGAAGTTAATTAAATCCTAACCTGAGGGTACAGGCAGTAGATATTGATATATTTACAACCAAATGTCTGCACAATACCATTTCTCTGTAAAGGGCCTGTTCATTTCCAGGTTATGTTTTATTTTATTAAATTACTAGGGAAAACTACAGCTCAAACTCACAGTTGAAAACAGACAAATGTGATCACTGAATAAACACAGGACTGTTGAGTCACTGTAGAAAAAACTGGACACTATTTGTAAGCAAATTCTAAACTTTTCCCTTAATTTTGTTTTTTTTTAGTTGTACAGATATTGATAATTTGCAATGGGTTCAAAGAGGAGTCACAGGACTCATCAAAGAATTGACAAATGTGCCATGGACTGAGACCACAGGAGCTCAGTTCATTTAGCTTCTTCAAGAGATGATTAAAGGCTTAATTAGTTGTTCTGTAGTTAATTACTAATACCAGGCTCTTTAATCTGGTTGCCAAAGATTGTAAAAATCCTGTGGCTGAAATCAGGTTCCATTATTTTGCAAATTGCACAACTGTGGGCTCAGTTAACTTTGGGCAAAGCTTTGGCCTGGTCAGCATCCATGGTCACAGGGATCCTGCCCAGCTGAACATCCCTGATGTTCACAGTCCGTAACTGGGCACTAAATGGGATTGGCTTAAAAATCTTGGCACATAAACATATTGCTATTCTTTATTTATCTTCTGGCGCTTTCAACCTCTTCATAAAAAGCTTGAAAATATTGATGGCAACAACAGGATTAAATAATTCGCATCCTAAGGACACCCTCAAGTTTGGAATCTGAAAATAAAGAGCAAGACCAAATTTCATTGCAACTATGATGAAATCAAGAAAACGAAAATTCAATAAATATAAAATCTACGATATTAAAATTTAGCATGGAACATTTTGAAAGGGAAAATTAGAACCAATAAAAAAGTCTGCCAGCCTAATTTGTAAGCCTACACCAGTGCCATCTGGGAGTACAGAGTGCATGCACCTACTGTAGTATAGAAGCAGAGATAAAATAATGAATTTAACAGAGAATCACAGCTTTGCATTTACAATACTCTTGATCATTGTTAAGCAAAAAATGAAAAGGTAATCTGGTTATTGACATGCTTTTATACTTTTCATTCCCCTCTTCTGCACACCCTCGTTCCCTGCTTTCTCCATATCTCAGAGTGGACAGTCCATTAATGTTAAAAATATAAATATTACTGATCTTTGGAATATAATGCCTGTGCAGTTAAGAAAAAAAATATTTTGGTATTCCTGTAATGTTCATACACTGAAGGAATTCAGACCAAAGAAAAGTGGGATGATTGTGCTTTACAGTTGAATGTATTTACCTGTATGTGCATAGAGACCCCTCAGCTTTAGGACATTTTGCAGAAAAGCTGATGGTCCATTTAAACTGCAGAACATTGTCCTCTAATTGGCCTCCTTCATTCTTCCTGAAAACGAGTGCTCTTTATAATGTTTTGCTTTTGAAATAATTTATCATACATTGGGAATCTAAATGTGTTACTGCACTCTGTTTTTTCTCTCTGAACACCAACTGTACTCTTTACCTATAGCCTCATTGCCCACAGCCACAGGATTTGCCAGGCAGGATCTTTTTAAACAATGAGTAATTAATTAATTAAGATGTTTTGTGATAACTGTTGTAGCAAGCAGTAGCTCTTCCATCCACAAATTTGGCAATTATCAACTGTATATAGATTTCTGACAGAAAGGAGGAAAAGGTTCTTAGCAAAGTAGTCATATAAAAATATTCATAGAGGAAATAAGAAGGGAAGAATTAAGATATGTTTTTCATGTTACAAGGAAAGTTTAATTTTTGAAAGTACAGAATCAATCTGGATCCAGTTTGGGCAATGCAAAGGTAGATGTCCAGGTGATTATAAGGCAGTGTCTCATTCAGCTGCTGGGCTGTATTATTAAAAAATTTACATGAGTTATATAGAGGCACAAAGTGAGTTCTCATATGTCTTATTTTTTATGTCTTCCTATTAATTTAGAATGTAAATTATTTAGGATGTGTTGCTGTCTTGGACATATCTTGCATATAAACTTCCACAGCTACACATTCCTAAGATACTCAGATATAACTTTCTACATATCAATCAGTATAATTTAAACAGCTGTTGTGGAAGAGATTATTAATAATGAAAAAATTATTAATAATTTAAAGTTTGCATGGTTTCAAAATTTGATTTATTACCTTCTGAGAAGCCAGTAGTATATTTAGAGAATCTAGGAAAGTGACATATAATTAAAAAGTAGCACTTGGAATGTGGGCTTGGCTTTCTGGCAACGATCCATGGGGAGCATGGCAGTAAGATTGCCATGGGGAGAGTAGGATTCTATAATGGATTTATGTACACAAGGAAATTATAAATGAAGACTCAAAACTGATCCTGCAGATGTTGACAGTGCATAAAAGTAAAAGAAAAATAGAGTAGCATTTTACCTTTGGTTAGTGTGAGAATATAAGTAGCCAAGATCCCACATTCTTTGTCCAAAGTATGTGCTGTATCTGGGATGAAGAACCTACTTCAGTTTTTGGTTTTTTCGCTAAATCTGTCACCTCATATTTACCCTGACTTGTGGACAGCAATGACATATTTTCTGCTAGTGAGTTTTCAGTCAGCAGTTTTCCCATGGGAGAGGCTTATGAATACTTGGATAAATGTGGTTTCCAGAGGAATGCAGATGAAAACCAAGGCCAAGGTGAGAGTCAGTGTGTCTGGGTGACAATGCTCAGGCACTTCTAAGTTATGGCACCTGTTGGAGAGCAAAGCCTGGAGTGGTACAGTAGCAGAGGTGCCACACAGCAAGATCTCATCCTCTTATAGTAGCTCTGCATAAAATACAGGAAATACACAAGGAAATACATTGTCTGAGTATTAACTGAAAACAGCTCCTGGTTCTGAGCATTTGCAGTCTTTGTGTATGTGACAAGGTAAGATTTACATTTGTGGAAAGGGGAAGAGCCCAGGTAATCTTCTTTTCAATGATTCAAAAATATCAGGGTGTAAGCACTTCTCCTTGCCTTTTAAACTATCTTTCTCAGTGTAATAATTTCTTCACAGTACGAAATTTAGGACTAAAAAGAGACTTCTGTGTCTGAGAGCTTTTTCATGTATAAAATTATTATTTATTTCTAAACCCCTTGCATTTCATAAAATCTTACAATAGCTCTGCCTCCATATTTGGTCTAAGATTGAGATTTTAGACTAAAATATTACACACCCAAAGACAACTTTTCTAAATGTATTTAAAAATCAAAAGGCCTTGTTGAATGAGCCAAGTTTGGCTTTCCTCACTGGGTATTTTGGCAGAAGTGTAGGGTAAGGGTGACCATATGTGAATCTGTCTAGCAGCCCTGGACAGTGTCTCTGAGATATGGTGGAGGAGGTTGACATGTGCCAATAGAGGTAGACTGGAGAAAGGATAATTTCTTTATTAGGATCAGATCAGATGCAGCTTGAGAAGTATGTTTGATTTTGCCTTTAAAAAAAAAGAGAGAACAAAGTAAAACAATTTATCTTGGCAATAGAAGGGAAGTAGGATTATATAAGTTGATTTGAAGTAATGGGAGATTTTCCCCTTGTTGTTATTTCTAGTTTACTGAATACATAATCTTGTTTTACTTGCTCAGTTTTATAGTGGAGATATTCTTCCTAGAGGATAAACCTTCATCCCATTAACACAGCTGACAGTGCAATTAAGTGCATTCTACAGTTATCCACTGAATTTTTGTACTTATTAAAAATCACTGAGCAAAGAGTCCAAACTTAACTATTGGATAAAACCTCCAGATTTTCCAATTTTAAATAATTTTAATTATCCTAGGTGTATTTTTGTTTTCATCACTAGTGAATGTCTGGGAAAAGACATATATGAAAGTATATATATTACCTCTATATTTATATGTGTGTATGTATCTCCCACGTGGTGGGGAGTGGTGCAGTCTGTTCTCACACCAAAGGATGTTGACACATATGTGTGATTCACTGAAGGATTGCAGGAAACGTTATGGACACAAGATAGTTTTGTGACCATGGTTCTGCACCAGAAGAATTTTAATTTAAGCTGTAGTATAAGGCCAATGTCTCTCTTTTCCTGCCATGCAGAGACAATCAGATCACAGCTCTGCACTGCCTTTGTGCAGCACACAGCACATCAGCGCTGAGAGCCAGGATGTGCTGTAAGCAGTGTTTCAGTGCTTGCCTCTTTCCCCAGCTCCATTGTATAGCCCGAGGCACAGCTCACTTTAAGCCCTGTGACTCTTGAAGCATTTCAGAGCTGGCTCAGCAGTCTGGGCTCTTCAGCACAGCCCCGGGGGCCTCTGTCACACACAGAGTTACATTTTCGTGGTCCTGGAATTCAACACGTGCTCGGCCACTGTGCTCTGGGTGGGGAGATTCTGTGCTTCAGAATTCTGTGGAGCTGACATCTGTATCTTGTAGCTTGGGCTTTTTGCCCTTTACTCCCAGTAAAGCCCTGGGGTGAATATCACATAAACTCTTAAATGCCATTCAGAGGTGCACACACAGCAGCACCACACTGGTACAAATGAATAGACTTGTTCTGAGCAGACTCAGTTTTGGAAATTTTTCCTCCCAGGTTGATTTACAGTGATGTCTGTTCAAATTAGTTTGAACACAGAAATGTCCACTCCTGCCTTGGAACTTTGTGAAAAGAATTGATTACTGTCTTTGCAGTGCCCAAGGTGAAATGTTGAGTGGTGTGTGGAAAAGTGGGATGTAGTAGGCAATGCACAAAAGGACCATATTAACTTGTCCATGTGCAGTGAAGTCTACAATAATAACTATCTTTCATACATGGCTTTCTGAGTACTTTCCTGCTTTCCCTTGTTGCTCAGGTTGAATTGAAATACCTGTGTGGGGGCATGTGCAGAGGGTTATTCATGTGCATTTTCTCTTTTTTGAAACCTGATATCAATGGCTGCCTCACCTAAAAGGCATTAGACTCTGCTTCAGGGAGGATGTGTGCTCTCTGCAGGGAGAAGAAAATATGCTAGAATCAATTAGTGAATCTAACAGTGATATGTCAAAATAAAGCATAAAATTTCCCCAGAAGTGTTGGGTCTGGAAAGTTACTCTACAGCTTTCATTCTGCTGGAGAATGGGGCTTACACTAATGAAAAATGTTTCAATTTTTTCCTTATAAGAATACATTTTAAACTCAGGAAGTTATGTGGATTTTTAGCCCAGTGCTTACACTGATTTCTTTTTAATGTTGACATGATTTTTACCAAATACATTTCTCAACATTCACCTACAACTATTTCTGACATTTCATCCTGTCTGCTGCTGTAAAAGAGTGAATTTTCACATCCTTTTTTACATCTAGCAAGTTATATTGTATAGTACTGCCATGTGATTTAGAATTATATTTTGAGTCATGTTTTTGTGAGTTTTATAATTAAGTCTTCATTCCCTACTATAATGTATTTGAGAGGAGAGCAACTGAACAATATGGCTTAAATATACTCATAATTGACTTCCAAACACCTCTCCTTAACAACAGTTCCCTCTTTCCTACCCCTGACATTAGGCTGTGATCTGTGCATTCTGTAGTTGCAGTTTTGGCACTAGGGAGGATTTTTCTTATCAGATTGGCTGTCTTTGGTAAGCACCTATCAGCAGCCCAGTGGATGGCTAGTTTACAAAATCTCTGCTATCATAAAGTGCCAGGTGCCTCAGTAAATTGCTTCTGCATTTTTATGTCATCAGGCCTGGTTCTCTTAAGTTAGGAAATACAGGTGTGTTATAGGAAAGATCTTTTTTTTAAGGCAGCTGCAGAACAGTTTGTGTGTGGTCAGGTGAAAAATTGTTTTCTCCAAATCCTCTTTTTGATTGAGATTAAAA
>VZRX01009313.1:7096-28949 GCA_013398075.1 Notiomystis cincta | reverse complement strand
TCACAGCCAGCAGGGGCGCTGTGGCTCCGCTGGGCAGGGCAGGTGCGATGGTTCCCCCGCGGCTGCAGGGGGCGCTCTCTCTTTCTCTTGGTTTCGGAGGAGGACGCTCGGCGCTGCCGCTTTGGGAAGGGAACTCGCTGCCATCACTGCAGTCCAGCCCAGTCTGCTTCTGCCGCAGGTGGGCCTCTGCTCTGAGAGCAGCCACTGAATTGCTGCCCTGTTAATGCCTCACGGAGAGAGGGACTTTTCACCATCACCTGGAGTTCTGCATCTGGCTCTGGGGTCCTCAGCACAAGAGAGGTGTAGCGCTGTTAGAGCAGCTCCAGAGGAGGCCGTGACGACGGTCAGAGGGCTGGAGCACCTCTCCTGGGGACAGGCTGGGAGAGATGGGGGTGTTCAGCCTGGAGAAGAAAGGGCCTGGGGGAGCGTTTTCTTCAACATGGCTTTCTAATACTATAAAGAGGCTTACAAAAAGGAAGAAGATAATGCTTTTATTAAATTTATAGCCCCAAAATCCTGCTTCAGGAGTGGTAATGGACACTTGCTTTCACCTCCCTTTTTGTAAGTAGTGTTGGGATCGTTCATTCCAGTATACATCTGCCACTATTTCATTCACCTTGTGTTTTGTTGCCCACTCAATGGGTTTAGTCAGGTGTTTCTGCCATTCTTCCCTTGGCCCTTGTAATTATAGGTTTTTAAAGTTTATTCAGCAAGCTATTACCTCATACACATTTTCAGGTCATTTTATTCACATATTTCATGCTACTTGCTTTTTCTCCTGAATTTACCATAGTATTATATAATTTCTCCTTAAAAGCAGCCTTCTTTACTATAGAAAGATTCTGTGAAAAACCACATTTTGTTCTACACCCTTATTGATTTGCTCTTCTTACTATGGAAAATACACGGCTGAATGGTTTTTGAAACTTGGAGAAAGACATAGTTCTTGAAATATGAATTTATATTTCATATGTGTTTACAAAAACCCAACTAAATCACATCCTCAAATATGTCGGTTCCCAAGAGGAAAATATTATCTGGAAGATGACTTTTTGAAATAAAGTGCCTTATGTGAAACAACTTACACAACATGTCCTGCTTCAGTGACAGGTTCTGATGTAAGTATTTAATTGAAAAGACATCTCTGTGGTATCCCAGAAGATGGAGGATATGCCCAATATCAAAAAATTAAAAAACCAAACCCACAGTGTGGAAGGTGGTGGTGGAGTAATGACAGGAGTAAAACGAACACATTTTTAAACTTAGCTCTTTGGAGAGAAGTCCAGAAGCAGGGACAGAAAACTTTTAGATCTGATAAAAAGATTGAAAAATTAAATGGTCTAAGAACAAAACCCCCTCTTTTAAAGGAAGATGGTAGGATTAGAGTTAGAAAAAACAGGATGAGATATGATTTGCTATTTAAGAGCATAAGTGATTAAAAAATTAACATACTTCATTAAACAGTCTTGTTTTGATTAGGTAAACATGAGACATCTTTCAAAACAGTTTTGTAAGGGTGGCATGTGTTTGTAGGAATTGCAATTTTTATTTATTGTGCTTTTCCTTTACCAACTACTTTGTCTTTAAAAAAAAACTGCCCTGAAGTTATTGAGTTGGATTAATATAAGCTGCTTTCCCATTCCCAGCACTGACAAGGAACCACTCACTAATTATCATAGGAAACCAGCTTCCCTAGGAGCATTTAAGAAGCTCATCTTTTAACTTTACACTGATTTCTTCAGAAAGGTAAGAAATTCTTTCCTATAAAGACTGTACAGTCAATGGAGTAGAAATCCCACCTTGTCAGAAAGCCCATGAAATATCAAGGATCTTCTCAGGAATAAGCAGAAGGAGCAGGAGTAGGCCTCCATGTTGCTTTTCTTCTTCCTCACTGTGAGTCACTCGCTTTTAATTGGCAAGATTTATTTTCTGGAGGAAATGCAGAAATATCTTGACAGATTTTGTATTTCTGTGCATAACATTTTCTAAGAGAAATAGAATTTGCCAAGGGTCAGGAGAGATACAGATCCCTAATTCCACATGGCTTAGTGTGGTCTTATTGTGGTCTCTCCACTGAAATAATAGCAGACAATATTGGCGGAGAGTATATAACGTAGAGAATGTGGTAATTTTCATGCAAATTTTCCAGGTGAACACTGCACTTTCAAGCTCATCCAGTTGGTCTTCAGGGGATTTCTCCTCTTTCAAAGATGCGTCCCAAAAACAGAACTGGAAATTAAAATGTCACATGGCTGAAATCAAACCACTTACCTCACCACTTGAGAGGGAAATTCAAGTCACATGTTCAGGTGCTTGGAGGGCCACCTCCTCCCTTATCTCACCTCCTCAGCAGCCTCCAGAATCTCCACTGAATCACTGAGAGAAGGCTTTATTTCCATGTCCTTTGTGTAGCCTTTTAAAATCCCATCACTTTTAAAAGGTGTTAATAATTTCTGTAATGTTGCCATTGGCCACAGTATCAGTGTGAAGATTCAAGAGTCTCATTAAAAAGTATAATCACATTACAATGACTGTAAGAAGAATTTTAAAAATATCAACATCTAATATAAAATTAATTAGTATTAAATAACACATGAAATATTATCTTTTCCCCTTCTAATTATTTTGAAGCAGTTAAGCAATGTTTTATTGAGAACCAAACTTCAGCAAACTCTGTTCATCATTTGGCATACAATGTGTGGAATAAAAATGCTCTTGCTACAATTGTGGTGCTACTTTCTGCATGAGTCAAAGCTGGGCTAATGCCTCTGTGTCACAGGCATGGGCCATACATGGTGGCCCAGCACTGGTGTTGGGGTCGTGTCACCTCTACCCACTTTTTTTGGGCTTTCCTTGGGAATTAACTTGTTAGAGCCAACCAGCTGGATCACAGCATTACTCCTTCCTCAAATAGGAGTATGAAATTAATTAGTTGTAATTCTACAACTTTTAATCATTTATAGAGTTTAAATGCTGGTGAGGTTGTTGTTTTTAGGCTTTACTTGTTATTTTGTTTGGTTGTTTGTATTTTGGGGGGAAGGGTCCTTTGTTTGGTTTTTTTCACTTTTCCCCTCAGCATGCTAAGGTAATAAATACACAGAAGAGATTTTCTCCCCAACTGAAATGGAATTTATTTTACATCATGGAAACATTTGCTGGACATAACTTCAGAAATTACTATGAGACAGGACTTTTTTCAGTGTATATACAGGCTGTGAGGGATGCCCAAACAAAATGCCAAATGCCCAAATTTCCAAAATTATTTTATTGACTATTGTAAATAAAAATACTTTTAGAGTTCTATATGCTGAAGGTTACAACTCTGAAAATACCTTCTGGGAAATGGAAAATTCTGGGTCTTAAGTGAGCTTGAATTAGGGAGAGGCACTCTGAATGGAGTGAGAAAGGCTTAGATATGGACAGGCATTTTTTCCTACATGACTTCCATGCTCCTGAAAGCAAGAAAATAATAGCAATGGCTTTGATTGGATATGGTGCAAGCAAACACTCTGAAATCCTCCCCATGCAACTTGCTTAATGCACCTCAGTGCTGGCTTGTGATATCCCTCATGGTTCTAGTTCTGGACCTTTCTTGAGCAGAGGCTGCCAAATGTGTAGCCTTGTGCCAAATTACATGGTGGTTTTCAGATATGTGCAAATTGTGCCAAAGAGGAATTTATTTGAAGAAATGAATCAGATGTTGAGATGTTGCTAGAAGTAAAATAGAACCATTTATAAGCTGAGTTTATTTCTAAAGTTTCTTTGATACACAAGTCTAAACAATCCAACTCTTGTTAAAGTGCTGGGGCTTGGGTTCTTTTCCAGATACAGAATATGAAAACCACCCTGTACAGGCTCAGCTGAGAAGAAGTTGGTTAGTTAGTATGCATAGCAGCAACCTCAGGAAATGTTTGGGAAGAGCCAAATGTGGAACAACTGATGCAGTGGAACAACCTTTTCCAAACTTTTAAGGGTTTGCTTCTTGGAGCTTGTTCTGTTCAGCACACAGGACGACAGAGCGATTGGTGTTCCCATGTAAACCACATGTTGCCAGATCCCACAGCAGGATTTACGTGTGGATGTAAGACAGGAAACTTCCAGTTTTAGGTTCAGCCACTGCCACATAGCATCAAATCAGAACAAATATATTTTTAACACGGTAACTGCATACACTATTTTCTTGTTTCAGTTGCTCTGGACCTAGCAGTGATGAGAGAGGAAAGAAAAGGCCTGATCACTATGTTATAAGTGTTTTTGAACCTTTAGGGTAAAATCTTTGAAACATGGCCTTTCTTTGCTCCTCTGACATCAACAGGAGCAGAAATAAGCCAGTGCAGATAATGCTATTTTTAATGTGATTTATAGCAGAACTTACACCTCATATGACCCCATGTTATTCCTCTTTTCTCCTCTCTACATTAAAATGGTAGTCCATTTTAATTCAATTACTCTCCAGACTGTTTAGCCAGGAATATTCAATGGCTAAAGACTCTTTTGTGACTTCATCAGTATAAAGATTTGATGATATTAGGAAATGTAGGATGAATGTATTAAATTTCAGAAGATATACAAGCATCACAGCATCATACTGACTAATACAACAAAAATACATGAGTTCTGTTAACATAAGCATTAAAAAAGGGATGATTGCTCAGAGCTAGCTAGTATACAAAATGGTATAGAAATCTTATGATGCAGTGATGTATTTTTATGAGGTTGCTAGCATATCTTGCTTTTAACCCAACTGCAAAGATCACAGCAAACCCCATAATTTTTGTCTTTTCTTTTTGGTTCTGATTGCTTCTCTTCTCACCAAAACTAAAACTTAAAGGGGTAAGATAAAAGAAGCCCTTAAATGTTTTGAAAACATAAAGTTTAAATGTGCCTTTTTCTGTAAACTCAGGTCTGGGATGTTTTTATGGGATGACAAATCAAGAAAGAATATAATGGAAAAATTCCCCTCTTTGATCTAAAACGGAAGATTTGGATTCTGTTCTTGGTTATACCAAGACTTGGCTGGTATTAATCAGTGAACTTTAATTTGTACCATACACAAGCACTAGACAATTTAGAATTTTGCCCACACACTTTCTTGTATTTTGTGCCGAACACTAACATTAACATACATGGAGAAAAAAACTAAAAAAAATTTAAGTCTACTTTAGAACTAGCTTAATATCTCATTCCAACCTGAGGGAAATGCCAAAATCTTGAAATTTTTACAGAATTCTGGAAAAAGTTACAGAAGAATTTAATGTTACAAAAAAATTACTATATGCAGCAATACAGTTCTTCAGTGATGTACTAGGCAAACATGCACCACTATCCTTGGTCATAATTTTCCCAGTTTTTGACCAATTACCTCCTTTAAAGATGTCTGGGCGCAGCAAAGAGTACCTGAACTCTAGGGATAGTCTGATCTGAACCTGTAATCTCGGTTTGAAAATGAAAGAAATGTGAAGGAGTGTAGATCCTGATCCAAGCAGCTTGTCTTAGACTCATCCTTGTTCTTTTGCCTCTGAATTTCACTGCTGGACACTACTGGCTTTGTTTTTTCCAAGCAGATAGTTAAACAGGGACTTCTGTTCCTCTTTACTTGGCTTTTAAGTGAACTTCTTGATACACAACTTTGTTAGAAATCATTTTAGGAAAGATTTTCTGCATTTTTCTAATAAACCAGTATACTTTTCAGTGACTGTACAGTTTTCTTCTATGTATGAATTGTTAATTTCTAAGGCAGATGTAGTAAGTTTTTAATACTTTAACACTGCTGTCATTAACTTTAATTAACATTAAGGGATAAGAACTTTTCCTGGCATAACCCATGACAACTACTGTGTGTCTGTCTTTTTAATGCAAAGGAAATGCTGATGATGATTATTTCAAGAGAGTTTTTTATTTTCCTTTTCTGAACTACAGGCACCATAACAATGAATTCAACACTGTCTCAGCTGGTAAAAGAGTAATATGCAGCACTGAAATATTTGCCTCTTCTAACATGGAAGACTACACAGCAGACAGCAGTGACCTAGTTATAAAATATATTCCAGGAAATAAAAACGAAAATGGAGGAAAGTATTATCACAGGCCACTCTTACTATCAGTGGCTCTTTCTGCAAATAACAAGATTTTTCAATTTATGACACTAAAATTTTTCATCTCTGACAGCAGAAAGAGATTAATTAGATAATGTTGATGGAACAGCAAAGCAAAATTATTTTTGAAAAGCATTTCAGAGTATGCTTTTCCTAATTTTCTCCTTTCTTTGCTGATAAATGTAAACTAACCAGCAGGTGGTAGCAGTGTTTAAGATTTCTAGAACTGGTATATAAATCATGCAAGTTACTAATACAAAGACAGAGAAAATATTTCAGAGTACAGACCACACAGTCAATGCCTCTGCAAGTTCATGGCAAGGTTCTTCCATCTTTACTGATGAGGTATGGACATTTAGTTGACCTCTTTAAGACAATTTGAAGATTATTGCATGTGCAGGGTGATAGTCAGATGAGACTAATAGGGTGGAAGGGTTCTGCGGTTTTTGTTTTTGTGGGGTTTTGTTGGTGGTTTTTTTTCCAGGTTTGGTTTGGGGTTTTTGGCAGGAGATGAAATATTAGCCTAGTACTTCAAATTTACTCATTTCACTGCCATTTCCTCTGCATCTGTAAAACACAGAAAGGTTTTGACAGTGTTCACATCAGAGGTTGTATTTTTATTTCATATTCACTCCGATTCCAATACATTTCAGCTTTATCCTTTTATTTTGTTTGGCTTCTTTTATTACAGCCATTAAAGTGAGTGGAAGAAATGTACCCCATGCAATCATGTCTTTGCAATTCCTTTTGTTATCTAACATAAATAACTTCAAGTAATATGAGTACTCTGGTTGTTGTAACACACACAAACAATTTTTATAACAGAAGAACTTTTCTGTAATAGGATGATTTTGGGTCATGATACACACAGTATCTGGTAATACTGAAAATTTTCTGAGGCAAGTGTCTGTTAATGAAAATCTTATGATATCAACTGTAGCAAGGTACCTGTTCTTGGGTAAGTGACCCTGAATAAATAAGAAATTTTGATCCTTACTAGACAATCACTAAGAGCAGCATAATTGTGTTGAAATTACTGATGCATATAATCAACTGATAATAAGAGAGGGGAAAAAACCCTGTGTCTCCCCATACCTCAGTTTTAAGAGGTTAAAACTAATGCATTCAAAGTATAGTTAAGTGCCTTTCAACAACTGCCCATATTTACATAAATACTAACAAGAAATAAAATATACCAGGCATGAATGGTATACTGGGCCTTGTCTTTTGTATTTAAGGCCTATCCATTGCTCCTGTCCATAACAGATAACCCAAAATATCAGAAAATAGGAAGGGAAAGCATGACTGACAGGATGCAGTTATGACAGAAATGGAAAACAATTTATACTGTAAAATAGTTCCAGTAACCTATTTTGTACTCCATACCCCCTCTGATTTTGAGGAGGGAAAAAAATAGAGTTAAACAGTGAGAAAGAAGAAAATATGTATCTGAGTCACAAGTTTGAAACAGAGAATAATTTAATCATAACCTACCATCTAAATACAGCCATGGTAGATCTACTGCCTTGAAACAGATGCAGAATCAGAGAATCATAGAATATGCTGTGTTGGAAGGACCCCCAAGGGTCGTAGAGCTCATCTCTCAGTCTTGCACAGGACCATCCCTGAGAATCACAGCATGTGCCTTGAACTCTGTGAGGCTGTGCTGTGATGACTTCCCTGAGGACCCTGTTCCAGTACTCAGTGGTTTTTCTGGGTAAAAAAAAGATTTTTTCTAATATCCAACCTAAACCTCCCCTGACACAACTTCAGGCCATTCCCTCAGGTCCTGTCACTGGTCACTAGAGAAGAGATCAGGGCCTATCCCTCCTCTTCCCCCCACGGGGAAGTGTAACTGCAATGAGGTCTCCCCTCAGTCTCCTCTTCTCCAGGCTGAACAGAACAAGTGACCTCAGCTGCTCCTCATACAGCTTCCTCTGAAAGTCCTTCATCATCCTCATGGGCCACCTTTGGATGTTGCCTGATAACTTAATAGTTTTTTTAATATTGTGGCACCAGAACTGTCCCCAGCACCTGAGGTGAGGCTGCCTCAATGCAGAGCGGAGCAGAGCAGGACAATCCCCTCCCTTGCCTGGCTGATGATGCTGTGCCTGATGCACCCCAGGACACAGGGGACCCTCCAGGATTTGGCTGAGGTAATTTGATCTGTAGTGATGTACCTATGACCTCTTTTATTAGTTACTAAGATCTATCTGTATGGCATATTCACTTACTTATACAAATAGGCTCTGCTTCAGCAACATTGATACAGCACGGAGATTGCATACAGAATTCTTTATTATAAACTATCTGCAGTTATTCTGGCATTAAAATAAATTCATCATATGATTTTAGAGAGATACCTTAAATATTGTAGAACAGAATACACGTAGAATGTGCATTTTGTATCATACCTGTTAGAAAGTTTTGTGGTACAGCAGCATATTACAATTCCCATCCAGGAATGTGTAGCTTCTCTCAGTGCCTAGACATGCTATACCTCTTAAGAAAAGAAACAGAGATCTTGTGTCCTTTGGTAATTCAGAGGTAGTTGCAATGTATAAACCTGATACAGCTGCTAAGAACTGTTCCTGTTGGCAGGGTCAACCACAATTTTGGGAATTGTACTTCCTCTCTACCATTTACTGCTGGTAATTTATGTAAAATGTTTTATTTCTTCAGGTTGTGTTCTTTTTTATTTCTCTTTGATAAATGTTTTATCATAAATTGATTTTTGACTCAAGAAACTGCCTAGATGTATGTTGTCAATAATGTTTTCTTTTTCTTGCGTGAATTTAGTTATGAGTAGTGCTAGTAAAATTTCTTTTACTGTCTTGTACCCATTAACAGTAGAAAGAATACAAAAATGCAGTTGTTTGAAAAGAGAAAAACAAGAACTAATAATTAGCATAGAATTTAGTTTAATATTTGCTTTCACATGCAGGTTCACATTCTGTCTTTAAATTTGTAAATGTAGGAAGTTGCTGAACTAATTCATAAATTACCCTGTGTTACCTATGCTAACGTGTTAAGAATTCAGTGGCAAGTAGACAAGAAAACCTTTGGTGATTTTCCCTCAGTAAGTGGGTGCAATTCAGTTGCCTAGAAGTTATAGGGTTGCTTCAGTACACCGTATCTGATATATTTCATTGGCTTTTCCAGACAAATGCAAAAAGAAACACAATTTTTTTTTAATGTACTGTGTTGTTAAGTTTCTTAATATAGTCCTCAAGTGGGCTTTTTCATGTTTATTACTTGAAATGTTTAGTCATTTGATGCTTTCTCGTTTTCAGGTTGACATGTGGTATTTAATTTCCATTTATTTCAGCTAGCATTTTTTCATAATTTATAGATGTCTTACATATCAATACTTGCTTCATGAAACTCCTTAACCTGCCAATATTACCTATTTAACAAGTAATGCATTACACAGTTACTAAATAATTTTCACATTCACCTTGCAGAAAGAATCATACAAATGACTAGAAGTCTTCAGTACTTGAACATGATGGTTTATTATCTGTTTCAGTTGTGCCTCATATGTACTCATAAATATGTTGCACCACCAGCCAGCAAGCAATTCCGAGCAGCCTTGTTTTCATCTTGTGTAACATTCTTGTACTTTAGGTAGTGTTGAGGAAACTTCTTCCCAAAGGACAGACATCTGCAACAACTGTCTTAAGTGTTTGGCTAATTCACTATATTTCTATACTTCTGTGAAAATACTTAATGCCTCCCTACATTTTTTTACTATCAGCAGCCCCCACTGCGAGCATTCCTCTCAGCAGCGTGCTCTACAGTGACTAAGCAAAAGTCAGCAAGGCCATACAAACCTTCCCTATTGAGCATTATAAGACCATCTTGTTTGAGGTTTTCTTTTACATTCCTGCCATAGCTTCTTCTTCCAGAAAGGCTGAGCTAATTTCTATGCAGTAAATATACCAGGTATTGCCAAACAATTTAGTCCATGTGATAGCTGTTTAACTAAGGTAAAAGTTAGGACTTGTTTGTCATTTTGAATATTGAAAAATACTCTTTTTTTTTTTAACCAATTTTCATGTATGTAAGAGATGATTACCCTCCTGGGTGAGATGCTAAGATTCAAGGAAGATAACATGACCTGTTTATTGTACTGGTCCATAGGAAAGGAATCCAAGGACACACAGTAACATGAAAAAATTCTAGTGTTTGTCCAACTGACCTGACTTCTCACCAGGCAGTGATTATCCTAAGAAAAACAAGCTGTGAATAATCAAGCGCCTTGTTTCTGTGATGTAGCACCTGGACTTGTTTAAGGAAGGGATGTCATGTTTACAGACAGCCTAAGGAAGCTTATCAGATGCTGTAGGTGGTGCAATCAGTCTGTGCATGTCATTTGGTTTTTACAGGATTGATTTGTGGATGAATCAGCCATAAAAAAAATTATATCATGTATTTCATAACTGAGGGCAGTACAAACTACTGAGTAGAAATGAAGCAGTTGAAACGCTGTTAAAATGAATCTCACAAGTTGCTTATTTACTTTTCAGAGTATAAAACTGGGAACTCTGGAAAAGGATCAATCTCCTCTCCAGTAACCACCCACACTGTCCCTCAAGCTCTGTGCTATCATGACCTGTTGCTTCACTTCCTTTTGCTGGTATCACCATCTAAATATGATTTACATGTGTAAATTGGCAAAACCTTTTTCAGTAATTTAACTCTGTCATTCTGGATAACCTCTCCACTTTCTTGGTTAGATTACTTGCAGTGACTGTAGCGTGAAGTACTAATCAGCAGTACTGTTTCTCCATACATCTGCTGCTGCTCGTTGCTGACATTTGGAAATGCACACACTTTTCTCTATTGAAGAAAGTAATTGATAATTCCAAAGCAATGGATGATATTGACAAGCAAAATTCTACAAACCAGAAACAAGAACTGAGGAATACATACCATATTTTGGCTTAGCAATACTTGGGTTGAGTCCCTGATTTTTTATTTGGTTTTGATGTTGTTTGGGTTTTTTTTCCTGTCAGAGCTTAAGTCTAGGGAATGTCTATGTACTTCCTGCAAAACAATGGTATGGGAGCATTACTGGGCCAAGATTTTCATTAAAATGAAAATTAGGGAAAATTACTTTAAAATATCTGTGCAGATGACAAACTATTTCAGTTTATTATATTTTAAAATGCTTTTTATTTAGTTTAAGGTTATGAAAATGCTGCAGGCATGTTCACAAGTGTTTATTTCTATTCTTTTCTTTTGGGTGGAGGGCTGGGGGATTCAATTTTGTTCTACGTTACTGTTTCCAGTATGTTTTTGTTTCCAGCAGTAAATCAATTCCTGCAGCATATGATCTTCCCCAGCATGGTTAAGCTTCAAGTCAGACTAGAACAGGAAACCACTCTTAATCTTACTTGATAGTAATGATCTATTCAGCAGAAAGGTCAAATGCCTACCAGATCTATCATTGCCTTTCCCCTTCCAATGAGACACTGCTAATAACTCAATTAAGGGACCTTGCAAATTGTCAAAACTTCCTAAAGTCTTGGTTTTCCTCCTGTTCAGAAGATCCCTTGGAACAGAATAATTTCTTTTCCTCCCTGGGGGATCATGTCCATGCCATTATTTTTCACCTGCCTTGGCTGATGTTTAAGTAAACATACAGCATATAAATATGTACATATATGCACATATACACATATGGGTATCTGTATACACACAAATATATACAAATAAATATATTCTATCTAAACACGTATGAAAATCTTCTACCAGTAAGAAATGATGAGTTTACAAGGGTGATAGACTCATAGAACTAAATAGTACCTTTCAGACCTTGGCTTGAAATTTATAACTTTATTTTCAGATACTGTCCTGTAGCATTTTTATTCTCGCTTTCATTTTGGTTTATATATAATAAACATATATGGGGTTTCCTCCCCAATTTTCTCCCCTCAACATCTGAGTAATGGTGGAATAGAGTTTTAAAAGCCATATGTGAAACAGTGCTCAAGGCAGCTATGTTGACAGTGTGCTAGTAATGACGACGGGCATTTTGGCATTACCAAGTACTGTTTTCTTCTGGCTCATGCTTCTGTAGTTGTGTGTAATGTCATGTGCAACTTTATCAAAAGCTTTTCTAGACAAACCCAGTACATGTGGTTGGTGCTTTCATTTGCTCAGGAGGCTATTAGGCTGTTTGTGGAAGGAAAGAGATTGCCTTGGCATGATTTGATTTTTGATGGAATTTGCAATTTGGCTTGTTCTCGTCTTGTTTTATTTGAAGGGTTGACATTCTTCATGTACTTCATGTTTATTCACTCTTCCCTTTGGCCTCATGGACATTAAACTCAGGGCTCTCTGGAGGTCATCTGATCCAAGCCTCCTACTTCACCCAGTACAGCAAGGTCCCCACCAACAACTCCCTAATTCAGGGACACCAGAGTCAGTTGCTGTGGTAGCCTGGCAGCTTTTTAGTATCTCTAAGGAGGGAGACTCCACAACATCCCCAGGAAACCTATTCCCTTTGCAGTTATTAAGCCTGTTGTGGGAAATCTGTACTTGGCAATAATAAAGTGAATGAGAATGATGTCATTCTTCACCTGGCAAACAAAAACTGTAAGAGGTACCACCTCTACCTGTCTCCTTTTTGGTCCTCTTTTTCTTTTGGGATTTAGTATGAAATTGGAGTTTTGACAGATGTGAAAAGGTGAGTTAAAACAATGAAGCTAAGTTAACTTCAGGTCATAATTCTAGCTGGAAGAAAACATGTTGAGACCATATCTAGAGTCCCTGAATTGGTGCTACGGCTGCTGCCAGCAACTCCACTGCTTTATCAATCTGCTACCAAGAACTCCATCTGTGGTTAATGGAGTCAGTGGAAGACAACACTTTTTCCTCCTTTTTATGTAGAAAATAAGATTTATCATATGTCCTCAGGAATGGTGTTCTGATCATCAAGTATTAGGATTTTTTTAATAGGCTGTTTTGTCTCTAATTCTATTTTCATTAGATAATTTTGGATATCCAGTCATGAATGAATGCCCTGAACAACAGCTTCTCTGAAGCTGTTGCTCAGCAATTGTTTATATTGAATATCTGATAAAACACTTGGTATCATCAAACTAACTGAAAGATTGTCATAATCCCCTATAATGCACAAATGAAGTTCCCCGTGAGGAAAGGCATCCCAAGTTGCTCTTTCTCCTCTCTGTCCCTGCTGGAGATGTCAGATTAGCAGTCAGGGCTCCCTGAGTCCAGTGAAAATCTTCACCTGAAGATCAAATGTTTTGTGCTGTGAGAAGAAAGAACTGGACTTAGTAGAGATGCTAGTAGAAAATAAAAACAGCTTGCCTTCTGAAGTTTATTGCTGTGGGATCTAAATCTTACTCTTTCAAACATAGCATGAAAAAAAGTAATTTTAGAATTAAATTAAAAAATAAAGCCCTATAAAAACTGATTTCCTTGAGAAATATATGAATTGTCCTAGCATTTTTGCTCACTGAAGTCTACTTAGGCAGATTAAGTGCATGAAATATGCATCATATGTACAAGCAGAGCATAATTTAGAATTCTGTCATCTATGCCTAAATGTCTAGACCAGGTATCCTGTTCAGTTCAGCAGCAGGCCAGCTATTACAGTATACCAACTACTAAATAACCACTTGGAGCTTGGATAGATTTCAAAAATACTAATGGTATTTGCTTTTCTAGTCTGGAAAGAGACCCATTAGCTCTTCACCTACTGTATGCAGACAACAAACAAGACCATTTCAGCTATAAACTTGAAGACCTTTGGTTGCTTCAGTAAGCTGATTTATTTCACCATAAAAGCATAACGGTTGGACTTATAATAAGTAGCAATGGCCTTTTTTTTTCCTGTTGAAAGTATCTTTGGCTGGGTAGAATACATGATTAACAGTTGGGATTGTTAACATTTGTCCCTGGTTCTTGAAATTACTTGTTGCATTATTCCAGGTAAATCACTTTCTCATCTTTCAAAATGCATGCCACAACTTTTAACTACTTTTCAGAATATAATACTGATAACCTGTAAGACTATTTGATATCATTGAATAAGCAGTATTAAAAGTAATGAAAATGCTTTCTAGGTACGAGAAGGTTCAGGTGCAAATCCAAACATAACTGTATCAAACCTACCCCTCCTATATCAATAGTATTGTATATTTACATTTTTTTAAATCTGGGACAATAATAAAAGAAGTAATTAATTACTTTTCATGGAGTAGATAGCCTTGACGACTTCTTTCCTTTGTCTCTGGCTTGGAATTTTATTTGTTTCAGTGGAAATTCCACAAGTAGTTCCAAGATTAAGGGGTAAAACTTGCCTTTTAAAAATATTACCTGGAAAATGTTAATTTTATTTCAAGTGCTGAGTACCCCTCCCTGATTTTCACTAGCTCTGGACCTGTTGCCTTTTACTGAACTTACAGGAAGTCAATATCATGCCAGTTGCAAAAATTAGGAAACACTCAGCATAGTTTATGTATCAATTCTGTCAGGAAATGTCAGATGGATGTTACTCCTTTAATTAGATAATTTCAAATACAGGAATATACCATGGTATCTTGCTTTTTCTATGATATTAGCTCTTATGTATGTAGTGTTAAGGACAGACACATTCTATTCAGCTTGTATTAAAGACAACATGCATAAATATTAAGAAAAAGACATAATAAATAAAATGGAAATAGTATCATTAAGTAACTTCAGCGTGTTAAAGACAGACATAATGTCAAAATCTGATTTTTAAAATCTATTTATAGATAAATATAGTCAAATATGCTAAAACTCTCAGAATAATTGGCCATATAAAATTCCTTTTTGCTTGTAGAAGAAAATTTTTCCAAAAGTAATAAGATTACCAGCCCTTGTCTTTTAATGACCTAGAAGGGAAACTAGTGGTATCAGTCTTGAAAGTGCTGAGATAAAAACATTTAATTTCCAGTGCATCCCTGGAGGTCACACACTGCTTGCTCTGCACTGCCTGAGGAGTTCATTTTACTGAAATGTAACAGCCTAAATGAGGGAAAGACAATTGCAACGTGACCCTTCGGCCCCATCATAGTGACCACTGTGCTGAAGTAACAGGCCTGTTTGATTACAAGTGTTGCAAAGCTGAAGGCTTAAACATACAGACTTTTGAGATATGAGCCTGGGACAACACTCCTGACTAAAACAACACAATATATCGCAGTATAACACAAGGAGTAATTTGGTTTATTTTACCTGACCCAGAACAGAAATGGGATCTTCATTTCAATACAGAGGTGATGCACTTTTGATCTTAAACTCCCTGCAGAGTCCCAGCATCCTTCAGTCTTCTGCTTTTCAGATGAGATCAACACTTCTGAAGTTCCTGTGGCTCTGTGTCCTCCCCCTAGATGTGTGCAGAAAGCACAGCTGGTCAAATTCGACTTGCTGACAAAACCCAGAAACTAACATTCAGAATTATTTTCATTTTTTTTATCACTATAAATTTTGTTTTTAGCCAGGAAGAAGGTCTGGCAGAACTGGGGAACAGAAGTAGATGATTAATCTGAGTGGTCCCACCAGGAAATCTTGGCAAAACACAATTAGGTTACAGGGAATCATCAACTTTTTATGTGATTAATTTTATAACTTCAAAATTGGCCTGTGCAGGAGATGTTATCACAATTTTTGGATCTGGTAAGAGATGAAGTTGTTTATGTAGGGAAAACGAAATAAATATTAGGAAAATTGGAAGAATTATCCAAGGAAATAATTTCTGATATTTTCTTTTTAGGAGATAGTAAATGTAGTGCTAAAGCTGTCATAAGGTTTTCTATGAAAAAATCCTGTGTTGAGCAAAAAATTTAACCTCCCATCTATGTAACATGGCTCTTTTTCTCCCTGACCTGAAAATTTCAGCAGAGATTTAAAAGATTTAGCTTTCAGTAACAAAATCATTGCTAGGTAATTAGCCTAGAACATTAACTGAAATGCAGAACAAATTAATTTGCTTTACAATAATGAATTTACATTATTTACAATAATGCTTTACAATAATGATATTTGAGAGGTGAAAATATTGTAATGTCAGTTTTAGTATTAAAAAATTATTTGTTGATTGAGACATCAGAAATGCTTAATTTGTATTGCACTACTCTATTACTTCCATGTGACAGCTAAATGTACTTTAGAGATAAATACAAGACAGTATTTAATTCACTAATTAATCATAAATGGATTATTTATTCTGTTTTTCTGTAATTAAATATGGATATGTAAGAGCTATTCTGGTCTAATAATGGCATCCCATAGCAAAGCAAAAATCATTCTAGCTATTGTGTCACTTCAGAGTGGTCATACTAATGCTCTATTTGTTATAGTGTCAAGGTAGCTGTGAATTTAGGCTTAAAGTAAATCTCAGCGCTAAAGGGACAAACTTCAATGACTACAAAGGAATTATTCCTGTATATCCTTGGCCAGCTTCTAGTACCCTCTGCTCATTATGAAATACATATTAAATCCCTGTAACACCTTTGTTGCTTCTTTCCTTGTTTTTGCTGAAAGAACTTTGGCCTGGTATATTGAATTATGATGCTAAAAGTATTTAGGTATTTAACACGCTTTATGGACTTGCTCTGACAGATTTGGAAGCTCAGTCCATTGGATAGATATGAAAAATTTTATTGCACTGCATTTTTCATTGGTACCTAGTCTCTTGATGTTCCTACCTGCTATCAGAATGTCTGAATTTCTATCCTGAAACTGAGTCCTGCAATGGCTTTACAATAGGTACACGAATAACTGCATATGAATTATAGGAGAGTTCAGATAAATGGATGGTGATATTTCTGAAACTGTAGTATCTCTGACTGTATAGTATTTCCATTTTATTTTGTGCATTTGATTCTTAATTCTTTCTCTGTAGG
Source organism: Notiomystis cincta (assembly GCA_013398075.1). NCBI lineage: Eukaryota > Metazoa > Chordata > Aves > Passeriformes > Notiomystidae > Notiomystis > Notiomystis cincta. The sequence continues at coordinate 11,950 of VZRX01009313.1, read as the reverse complement.
TATTTTGAAAGAATTAAGTCACTAGATATTCTTTCAGGCTAGAAAAATTCTAGAGTTAGATTAGTTCTAGAGTCTCTAGATTCTAAAGTTCCTTGAAAGTAAAAATATATAGGAACCATCATTTATTACTTTGTGCCATAAAAATTTCAAAGCAAACTAAAATACTATCTAAAAGCCTTTATTTTGGAAGATAATCAAAGAATTTCACAAATATTTGTTTCAGCCTAAGGAACATAAGTATTAGTTAAAAAATAAAAAGGCTTTGGCCAAGAGTTACACTTGCGAGACATCTTTTCTTGTGGTATCACAGAGAGACTTGTGTCAGAGAGAGGCTGCATCAGGCTCAGTCCTGTTTGTGAACTTCCCACTGATGCCATCAGGGAGGCACAAAGCCAACTAAGTACGCAGCAAAGATTTATTTGCAAGGATCAGAGACTTAGATGGAGAACGTGTGAATTTTGTTGGATGGCTCATTAATTTTTCACAGCTTTGGGGGAAACAGAATGAATAACAAAACTATTAGTTTCACAGCTCATAGATCACAGCTCCCAGAAAAGGAGAGAGCCAGCAGGCCAAGGTACTGTAATAATCCACCAAGGGCTCCCACCATCAGGAGCACAGACTTCCTGTTAGGTGGTGGGGAGGCATCCGGCTGCACTTGGCAGCAGACATCAATTATTTCAGAAGTTTACTTTGCTACAGTACAAGGGCATAGGATTTTACAGAATAATTCATGGGAATTCTAATGGTTTCTTTTGCCAGTATTTATCAATGTTGTGATGTACCTTTAGACTGTTGAAAATATATCCATAGATTAAAGTGGATCTGAGACTCTAACAAGATGACCTTGAGAGCAGGTGATCTTTTCCTCTGACTACATAATTTTTGAATTGGCAAGTGCAGCACTGATCCTGTACTTTTCAATTATTTGGCTCATTTAAAATGCTTCATGGTTTAGCTGTTTCTCTTGACAGTGTCAAATAAGGGCAAAGGTAATCAGTTCTATGAAAATAAAATACTCTTTTCTTCTATGCCCAGGAAAATTGTCATTTCCTACCAATGGGCTCCCTCAGGAAACAACAGAGGAAAAGAGGAAAGAGCAGCTAATCCCATTTTTCCTAGCAGTAGCACACCTGAAAAGCTCTGACCTACACTGCAACCCCTGCTAGGCAGGGCAAGACTTCCAGGACCATGGCAGAGAGAGCTATGGATAAAATAGTTGTTCAGAAAGGAGATTGAATAAATGGGATTATCTTTAATAGGACCACTCACTAGGGCAGAAAACTGTGAAGGAATACTCCTATGACAAAGTAAACAAACTCCAAATTAACAATAGGTTGATGTGACACAGGGCCAAAGGGAGTGGAAATTAAGTTCATAATTGGGCTATTTGCCTTTCTGGAGCTTAGTTTAATGGAGGGAATTAAATAAACTTTGTCTCTGACTCTTTAAATATTAGACATGCTATGAAGAAATGGATTTCTTTAAGCTTAGAGAATTTTTACTAAATATGGTTACTATGCAAGACTTAGTAAAATGTGCATCCTTGATGGCTTGCCCAAACTAGAACTGGTGTAAATAATGAATTTTTTTCATAGTACCATGGTTTTGTTCTTATGATAAGCAAAGTTGAAAAATTAAATTTTCAGAATGCTAATCCCAGAATTAGTGTCAGGAGCTTTCAGTTCATTAAAGGAGCGTACATTTCCTAACTGACTTCCTGTTTAAATAACAGAGTGTAACATCTGCAAATGTTTTTTTTTTTGTTCAGCTTGTTGAACTGCCTTTCTTCCTTTATAGAGATTTAATGCAAGATTCTTGCTCAATTCTGCAGGTACCTGGTAGATAATGCCTCCCAGATATGGCCCAGGATAAGGCTTGATAGAAAGGAAGGGTGCACTGCAATGTGGAAGACAAAATCTTCAATGTATCAAAGGCTCAGAAATAAGTATAGTACCTTATATTACTTATAGGGAAAGGTGTAGCTAAAAAAATGTTGAACTGATTAATTCCACAAACAAAAAAGACAACATATTTTATATCAGTGTTATTACAAACAAGAATTTTAATCCTAAACTATATCCTAATTTTAAGCCTAAACTTTTCCAAAATGACTGATTAGGTGTAAAATGTTGACCAGTTACACATTAAATTATCTCTTGCTGAATAGGCATGTTATGTTTGATGCCATTACTTTTGACAAGCAGTAGAAACTCTTGAGTGTGAATTAGGCTCATTGACAGAATGTGTTCAGAAACTGCTGTCCCTAAACCAGTAATTTTAACACATCCAACATCTGTATTACATTAGATTTAATTCATACAGAATAATTCCAGTCATTTACAGTAAGAATTGAAAGCAATTTAAAACATATGTCTCATAAACTGTCTGCCATAATCTATGTAGGTTCTTTGCTACAGCACAGATGCTTATGTTCAGGATGCTAAAGAATGGGTTTAAGCATATTTTTGTATTTAATGAAAATCATAGAAAGTTTCTGTCATTTCTTTACTTCTGTAAAGTTCTTTACTTCAGTCATAGAAGGGATAAGCTACCACAATGATACACTTCTAGTTAAGCTGGACAAATGAACTCAGCTCACCCTATGAGAACTGTAAAAAACATTTGTTTGTTGATTAATCCATCCTTTCATGAGTGTGTCATGCATCCCAATTGCCATGACAAATTATCTGTAGGTACGTGTATATAAGATATGTGTATTCCTATGACACCTGTCCATGGTAATTCAACAGAATGTGTCATAAAATATAATGACTTTCTCCAATTCCATCTTCAAATATTCACCTTGTGTCCTTACTAGTATATATGACAGGCTATCTGTCTTTAGCTGTTACAATTTTAATCTATAAAGCTCATTAACAATTCTTCTTTAATTGTGAGAAATAGGATTTTTCCCATGTTTCTAGTAAAAGCTACTATCACTATGACTGTGATTCTTTCTTTTTCTCGGTAAAGAAATCTGATTAGTGATACTGGATATAAGCTAATTGAAAAAGTTGAAGGAAGAGACATGAAGCCTGGGATACAATGATAGTTATACACCTTCAGGGTACTAAGTAAATTGTTTTAATCCTCTTAAGTGGGCAACGGAAAACCTAATCTCAGCACTCTAGTCTCTAGGAGAACACAACACAATTATGTTCTTTGTCCTGGAATTGTGGGGGAAAGTGCCAAATTATTAAAAAGAGCAATTTATGTTCTTAGGTCTTCAGGGAGCATGAGTGTGTGCATATGTGTACATATATATGGATATGCATGCATGTCACATATTTTGATACATATATTTGTAAATAAATAAAAAGATGGTTATGGACATAAGCATCACACAGGGATTCTCCAACTACATCTGGGTAACAACCATGGGACTTAGTTTGGTTTCCACGATGGGGTAATAAGGTTCATCTGCAACAGTTTTAGGGGTACAAGGGAACTAATGATGTGATAAATCTCACCCTGGTTTAATAAGCAAGGCTGCTTCTAGACCTTCTCTTTCAGTGTTTATTCTTGCCTACTTTTCATGGAGCGGTTTTAAATGTGAGGTAAACAAAATAGTGGCATAGAAATCATAATTTTTATACCTTCTATTTACTTTCAATATAGCTTAATGTTCCTATGTGTTACAAAATCTCCAGTAAAGCAAAAGTAAACTTTGGGAAATAGCATTTTCTTAAGAAACGTCGCAAAGAGTGTATACATGGACCAACCCTTGTCCCTCAGATTGAACCTCAGGGATAAAATTCTGGCACCACATGAATCAGCTGAGGTTTGCCTGTTCTGTCCTCTGAGACAGGATACCCTCTCCTGTTTTTCACCATTTATTAAAATGAAAATAAAGGGAATATTATCTCTACGAATTTTGCAATGTCAGTGTCAGAAAAGACAGATTTTTTTCTGTCACTTTTAGTTGCAGATAAGATGCTTAGATGCTACTGACAGTTAATAAGTTAATTGGTAACTAAATTTGTAATTAGTCATGTTCCTAAAAAACCCTTTCATTAAAGCAGAAAGGGGATATATTTCATATCATTTCACATCAAGAGAAAGACATTTCATGTGAAAAAGCCATATACAAATTAATGATTATCCTCCTGACCTTCCAGAAACATCTTTCCAACATCTATGAGAAACCTACCAGGAAACAGGAATTTAAGTCCTGTAGTAGTCCCTAAGGTAGTAAAGCATTAGTTGCTAAAGTAAAGAACTCTTTGTTGCCTGAACATTTCCTTTGATTTAACTTGGAAAGGTTGCTGGAAAACTGTTTGAGTTGGCCTTTTCCCGTCCAGTGATTTCTGTGTAATCCACATCTAAGTAAATATGTAATCACAACAGCATAGAATTATGTTAAAATCTGACTGTAGAAGGGTAAAGTATTTGGAGACTTTGATAGCCTTGCCTTTTTAGAGTTGAGAGGTATTTGAGGGGGCAAAGAAGGGTTGACAGTCCATTCTGGTTCTTGGAATCTACAAAATACTGTCTGATTCGCATAAAACAAGCATAGATTGAAGAACACTGCACTGAATGACATGTGAGAGAAACAACTACAAGGAATACAGTAAGAGAAAATAAGGAAGTGCACATTGGAATTCCTATAATTTGTGGAGTATGTCTGTACCAGTGAATACAGAAAATTTTATTCTTCCTGAAATTCTGACATTTCACACTTATTTTACTAAGAATCAAATCTGAATATTATTAAGAAACCTACAAAATTACATTCCACCAAGTCAAAATGCATTTCAACCTTAGTGATGATTCATTACCTTCCACATAGAATAAAACTTTGCACCAACAGTTTTCTTTCACTGCCAGCCAGATTATATATTAAGTTCTATA